>JANAVB010011916.1:0-44985 GCA_029216955.1 Iris pallida | reverse complement strand
GAAATTGTTCTATCCCGTAAACTTTTTCCGTATAAGAGGGTCTATATATATATATATCTATATATATTATATAGTATATTTTAAATAGAAAAGAATATAGTAAATAGGTAAAAAATAAATATAAATGTAATTGGTATATGGCTATATATGTGTATGGAAGGGTAAAGATAATGTTTAGGTAATGCATAGGATAAGAAGTAATGAGCTAAGGTATTGGTATGAGTCTACATATATATTATATGTTATGATACATAATGTATTAGCTAGTGACCCAATATTAGTTAGGATACTTGGTATGGTTAGGTAGTGGACAAGAAAACCAAGTTTAGCAAGGTATTGACCATAGAACTACGGTATTGACTAATATTAAGGTATTGAGATACAGGCTAGGGTATTAGGTAAATGTGTGATACATGTTAAGATACCGTGATACGGGATAAGATAAATAGCTATAGGCCAATGTCTTGCAGAATTATAGGTAGAAGTATATTAGGGTAATATATGCTAGAAACTTATTAGTATAGCCTAGGAACCAGTATTTGCCTAGTATTAAATAGTATTGTCTAGTTTGACCTAGTTAGCACCTAAAAACTAATAGTGACTTGTTAAGGCCTAGATAATTTTATAAATCTTGTAAATAGGTAAAATCAACCAAAAAACTAGAAAATGACCTAGTTTGATTGTGTTAACCTAGATTTGACTGTGTTAACCTAGATTTAACATATTTTGACCATAGAAGTAAGATATTGACCTAGTTTGACCATAAAGCAAAGTAATGACCTAGTTTGACTTCTATGACCTAGAATTGACCTAGAAATTATATTTTAAATTATATATCACTGATTATGACTCCAAAATACCAATTGACATTGATATACTATATTTAGGTCTTCGAGTTACTGTTACGATACAATTTGATACTTTACCCCGGATTCTAGGTGAGTATATCTTTGATAGTTTTTATTATCTGATATTTACTATGATTCTTGTACTTAGTGATGTTCTACTTGATTCCTGATACGATGGTACATGAACTGGTATAGTTTGGATCCTTGGATATGAGATGTTACCTTCATATTATGTATGATTATTGTATTGACTTTGTACTGTGTTTTGCGTATTATGTCATGTCCTGATTTGGATCTTCTTATTAGTCAGGATGGGAAAAGTACTAGCTAGATGTGTGATCATATCCTTATCATACAAAGAAAGTATTGTGAGTGTTAATCATACACCTCACGTATGATTAGCCATGCCCTATTGTATTGTGCAAGTTTCCAAGCCGATTACATATCAACATAGTACTTCAAATTATGTAGTTAGTACAGTTCTTTCCTGTCTATTTTCTATTCACTAAGATGTTCTCTATTACTCTGTCTACTAATTCTATTACTGCTCTATCATATAGTTTGTATTTTTATTTTTCATACTGTTCCTTATCTGTCTTGTCATATAGTTTACATCCAATTCTTATATTGATTTTGTCAGTTATGATTCAGTTATTTATTCTCATCATGTAGTGCACTTGTATTACTATTTTGTAGCATTTTCATATAATTGAAATTGCTGTTAGAATTTGTTCTTCACTCCAATCTTGACGGATATATTTTTTAGAATATATAGTAGGATAACTTGGAGACTTGGGCTCAGGAGGAATTAGTTCCAACTGAGGAAACACCATCAGTAGCAACCGAGTTAGTTTTAGCTTTTAGTACTGGATTTGTCTCCATCTTCTGAGATATTATTTTTTTGAGACTTATGCTGATGTTGAGATAGTTAGACTCTTAGACTTTGGATGTGGATTTGATTTATGTTTATGCTTATAGCTTATCTTGGATTCTTATTTCATATCTTGTATATCATTATCATGCCATTTATCTTTCTTATAGTTATTATGATTGAGTACGAGTATTATCATCTTGTCATTCGTATATAGGTGAGATATCATGACATGTTTCATATATATTATAGAGATGCATTAGTTAGTATTGTTGACCTAGACAACGTTCTACCGTCGATGTTGCAACGTGGGCTGGACCTACCCACGCTCTTGTACCTGATCATCCAGGTACGGGTCGTGACAGATTTGAAAAGTTGGACGATGGATATATACTCCATTGTCCAAGAATGTCAGGTTTGGATGTAGAATTGTCCCAGTAGGAGATACACGTGTAGCACAACAACATGTGTAACAGTGGTACCAAGTGTAGTAGTATGTCACAAACTTAGTATTTTTGTCCATATCTTAACCCGTATGGTAGACAAGCTTCATACTCGAAGACCCGTGTAAGACTTTTCCGAACAATCTTAGCTAGAATGCTAAGTTAAGAAAGTAGTGGAGCAATATTGGGAACTCTAAAGACTTCTTCTATTAACTTGAAAATGCTTACAAGTTTTGGTGGCGAGGAACAAATGAGCCTCCCAATTATTTTTAGGACCTCATATGGCTTACAAGACCTTCTGGAAATGATATTCCAAGATTATTCTAGATCCTAGATATTTACAAGAAAACTTATAGGCAACTTTGCCTACCTTCTTGAGGATCGGGAAGGGGCTTTCATACTTGCAAATTAAGTCCCTTGTGCGCCTTGTGGAACACCTTGAACTATTATGGATGAAGCTTGATCATCACCAAGTCCCCATCCTTGTACTCAACAAGCCTTTACTTAGCACCAACCATTTCTTTATTTTGCGCACGACCGTATCTAGAAATACCTTGGTAATGTCTGCCTTTACCTTGAAGTCTGAGGCAAACTGGTGAGTCATGTGGCTTCTTGTCGAGGAGCCTATACTCAATATGTGCAGGGAGAGTGTCTGTCGGCCCATTAATAACTCAAATGGGCTACTATAGGACGACTTGCTCCTTTGAAGATTGTAGCAGAACTGAATGATATCCAAATGATGCACACAGTCCCCTTGGTTGGTACTAACAAAGTGTCGCAAGTACTCCTCGAGTATAGAGTTAATCCGCTCCGTCTAACGATTAGTTTGCAGGTGAAAACTGGTCGAGAAGTGCAGATACAACCCAAGTGCCCTACCTTAATACTCTATCAAGAAGTGGATATGACCCAAACACCTTTGTCTAGAACTACCCTATGAAGTGGGGGTCTCGGTCGCTGATAATGCTGTCCTATATGCCCTAAAACTTTACCACGTGAAAAATGAACAAGCATGCGGCCTCCTCTGCTATACAGTCCGTTTAAGCAGAAATAAAGGTCCCGTACTTGGAGAATCTGTCTACTACTACGAGAATAGAACCAAGTGCTCCTACCTTAGACATGACAGAGATAAAGTCTATTGAAAAGCTCTCCCACAGTCGGTTCGATACGGGAAGAGGCTCAAGTAAGCTCCCGAGCCGCCGAGGATCTTCATTATCCCATTGGCACATAAGATAAGTACACACTAGCCTTCGACATCCTCGCACATGCGAGGCCAATATTAGTCGACCTCCAATAATATCAATGCCCTCTTCTGACCCAGATGTCCAGCCCAGTTGGTGTCATAGTATTCTTTGAGTAGCTGCCTGCACAATCCATTCCACTTAGGCTCGACAACATATCATCCTTATATAGAGAAGCCCATCACTCAACCAAAACCTTCTCCTTTTTTCTTCATGAGTGAGCTTTACTAGAGCCTGTATCAATGGGTCCTCGGTCATACCCATATTAACAAGCTTAAGTATGTCTCCTTTGAGCAAGCATACCGTTGCTAGCTCGACCTTCCTGCTGATTGCATCAGCCACATGGTTCTCCTTGCCAAGCTTATATCGGAGCTCCATGTCAAATTTGGCTAAGAAGTCTTGCCACCTTGCTTGCTTGGGGTACAACTTCTTTGCGTCTTAAAGTATGTTGTGGCAACATTATCTGCCATAACCATAAATATGTTGCAAGGTGGTAATAACACTATATACGCAAATAATGTACCGCTGTGGTCATCTCCTTCTCTGTGCTTTTTTTTATTAATATATATATATATTCTAAAATTATATTATTTTATTTATGGCATTTTTGATATGGCTTCTGAATTAAAAATATACTATAGTATTTCTAGCTATTTTTTCAAAAATATTTTTTTTACCAAAATTTGTATTTTGACACAATAAGGATTTTTGATCTTATAAGCATTCTCAAATATTTATCTAGAAATATTTTATGTAGATTTCCACTATTACAAATAAGTTACAAATATTTTATAATAAGTATATATAATTTTTAAGTATTATAAAGTATCTTCCAAAATAGTATATGTATTATCTTACACTAATCCCGTCGACTATAAATTTCTTGACCACAGCTAATCATATTTCCTATTCCTTTGCGAATTGGAATTCCTTATGTCGATCCTAGCTAATTTGATTGTTCTGGACTTGATGGAACAATCTGTGCCATCATTGGAGGACTTCTTGTGAAGTTCTAACACCAGAGTTAATTCTGTGCCGTTATGATTATTGCACCACACCAGGCACCATACCAGGCAAGATACCTTGCCATATTTACTGTTTATAATTATTTTGCATCTTTATTGTTTTGTTATTGTATATTTATTGTTTGTTTATTTATAGATTATCTAGTTGCATCCCAGTTACTGTTCATGATTTACTTTATTGTGCTTCTAGTTATTCATGATACATGTGCTAGGCATATTTTCATTCTTGTCTTTAAATTATGCATGTGAACCTAGAGTTAAGGACTACCGTTTGTTAGTGCCACGATATATGTGTGACTTATGAGTAGCATATTGAGGTACTTGCGTGTTGGCTGATCACTCGTGTGCATGCTTTAGGTCTAACTACCAATAGAGATATGTTAGAAGACTTGAAAGTTAGTAGAGGTACATGGTCATAGATATGACTTAGATATGTGCATAGGGTGGAGAGAACAGTCCCTTAACGTATGGGCCACGATTACACATTCCTTTTTGTAACCTGAAAGCTCCGCTGGAGATACGGTGTGAGATTACCCTCTTAGGTTGGCCACTGACGTTATTGGAACGTTATGCACTTGGCCCCTGGTACCCCAAGTGGGAACTATCCCGATCCCATTTGTAGCCAAATGACCTATGCGTTGAAGGTTTGTTCTTAACTGCATGTACACAGTAGAATGGTTAGGTGACCTTAGTTTATGTCATGTCACACTCTCTTCCAATAGTAGCATGAGATAGTGTTACATCATGAAATAGTATGCTATCCCTTGTCCTTGTTTGGTTGTTGGGATAGTCTATTATTTCGATGATGGGTTCTACTGGGCCTTGTTATGATTTGGACTATTTACTTTTACTTATGACGTTGTAACATATTTTATATTCAATTTATATGGTTTATTTTCTGTATCATGTAATATTCCTCTGAGGACCTGATGATCTCTCTAGATGTGTGTGTTTTCTTGACTTCCCGCAGGAGTTCTAGCTAAGATCGTAGTTTTCTCTATTCTATCGAAGATGATTTGCTCTTGGATCGACCTTTGTTTCCTTTGACAAATTTTTTTCATTTGTTATGTATTACTTCTCATTTAAAATGGTTGGTAATAGATTTTTCTTCGCCCAATGACTTTTACAATGATAATTCATCATTGATTATATAATATTTTTATTCTTTGATTTAGTGAGCCATGATTATACTGTATTTACAGGTAATGCCCCAGTCCCAAAATACGTGGGACCAGGTATACGAATACATGCCAGCAGCACTTCACCAATGGGATAAGCTACAAACAAGCCCATTAGCGAAATACTTAAGCTGTAAATCATGATAACACCAAGAAATACAACACAGTCCACAAGTATATACATCTAATCACATCCACAGAGTCTACAAAGAGATCAAGAATAAATAAGAAAATGTCTCAAATATCCAGCAATAAAAGTAATGATATGTGCGGGTAAATCATCCCGAAATCATAGAAATAGAAAAAAGTACAAATCAACTACAAGTCTGATGAAAGAAAAGGAAATAATGTAGCAAGACTAAATATGATTATAACATGATCACAAAAAATCCTCTGGCACTATCTCGTCCTCCTGTGCCGGTACGCCTCCGGTCTCAGCTCCCGAACCGTAAACCTCTGGGTATTCTTCAGCTTCGTCTAAGCCTGGGAAATAGCCAGGTCCTCAGAGGACTAGCAAGGTGTATAATATACATGCCAGGGTACAGAAATAAAATATGAACTAAGGCAATCTACTGTATCCGTCTATGTGCTATGCAAGTGAGATACTTTTCTGGAATACCAGACCCCATCCACTAAGGCTCACTAGCACCTCAGCAGGGTATTGTCCCCAGTACCTGTGTCGTGGCACCAAGGACAATCAATTCTCGACAGTGATAATCCCTTACTCTGCTACAGAGATAAAGGTCACTAAACAACGGGCCACACGACAATAGGTCTGATATTGTAGTCAAGTTCTCCCCAATCCCCATGTCGAGAATCTAGCAATATCAAGTCTGTACAATCAACTCGAAAGTAAAAGCAATACTGATAAAAAAATCTAGAATGCTAACACGAGGTCAATACCATGAATAGTCATGTAAACCTCGCATCATGAATGTGTCGGTGTCCTGTGGTCAATTGTGTTAATGGACACATCAGTATGTACGTAATGCCTAATGTCAATACTCGATGTCACTATCAGGACATCGGCACCCGTCTATAAATGGACACTAAGTATTGACGTCCTACGCCACATGCAATGCTAATCAAAAATAACAAAAAAATAGAAAAATAATCTGTAACGAAGGCAAGGCACGCTTGCCTGTAACTGCTGTCTGCGGGTAAGCCTGTCAAACTCCGGTAACCTTGTCGATCCTCCCAAGCTCACCTATAATAACACTATATTTAATATTCTATATCAACATACCATATATAAATTATATGAGTATTTGTGACTCCTAGTTGTCATAACGTTGCTACGACACTACATCTATTATATAAGTACATATAGGTAACAACGTCTTGTAAATACTTTACAATTATAACAAAGTAATATATTTAAATTCTGAAATTTATCTATAAATATTTTATATTTCTATAATGCTATTTTCAGTAGGTAACCCTTTCACAAGAGGTCTTATGTCAATGCCACATATGACTTCCTCAAATCGACCCATGAATTTACGTCCGAAACAATGACAAAATAAAAATAATAAATATTAAAATCCCAAAAATTAGTTAAAATAGTATTTATAATGTTAAACCTTCACAACATGAAGTGTAATATGAATTCATGGAGTTTTGATACTTTTGGACACAAGGAAAACAGAATTTTTTGGAGTTTGGTGATATAACAAATGTCATAAATTTTTAAAAATAGCAAACATGCGAAACCCAACTTTCAGATATGTGTCAGAAAGGTATCAGCGTCTAAATTCTGAATAAAAATATTAAAAGGTTAGAAACTGAACTGAGATAGGCGAAAAATGGCTCGCAACAGAATTCATCAGTTCTGGATACCTTGTCGTAGAATCAACGCCACGGGCAAACCGCTTGGAACTAGGGGATCCGGCGATCAGAGGTTGGACTAGACACATCAAGGTAACTATTAGATTTTGTTTGAGGAGAAAAAGATGAGAAAAATTGGGTGAAACATCATCTACAATTCGACTAACCTGCTGTAACATTTCAGACTTTGATTCGACGGAGTTTCGGCCCAAGTAGCGCGTCGTGCACCTCTCTAACGGCCGCAAGGTTGCTCCTATAGTTGCTAGGGTGGAAGAGGATGTTGAGAGGAACATTCAAGTGGTTGTGGTTGGCACAAAAATTGAGGAGAAATTATATTTTGTGAAGAAAGGGGGGTCGACTAGGGTTTCGGGTTTGGAGTGGTGGCCGCTAGGTTTGTGGGGGGATTTGTGGAGTAGTGGGTGGTTATGAGAGAGGGGGATGGTTAGGGTTTGACAGGGGTATATATATATATATATATATATATATATATATATATTATATATATATATATATATATATATATATATATATATATATATATAATATATTTATATATATATAGTGCGTGGGCTTTGGTTTGATCTAATTTGGATAGGATTTGGTTCTCCAAATCATACTATTATAATAAGTTTCATATTTTGGTTAGATGTTTGACCAAGTCAAAGATATAAGAGAATATCGCATATGGCTGCAATTTAATCCTCTAAAATTTTCTTAAATATATGTATACTTGGTTTTGGTACTCCTAGTTAGGTTCTAACTAGTATGGTTGACTAGGTTAGAGTCCGAATAGTATTACTAGTCAAATTGGACCCGAAAATCAATTCGATGAGTCTTATGCATGTGCCATTTGCAAATAAGTAGCACATGAGAACTCGATTGGATGGTACACCCTAGGCATGTGCATTGTAGACTCAAAATGGATCAAAATCATACATTAGGTCATACGGTTTCGATCTATATCAAGTCTAAAAATCAAATTGGAAGTTGGCTTAAAATTACGTCAATGGCTCAAATTGGCCTAAGTTGGCCCGAAATTACGCAAAGTCAAAGAAATGTTGAAAAACAAAATTGGATGGGACATGATATATCAAAACTAAAGGTGGACGAGTCTAGAATTCCAATATGGAATTTGGATTTGAGAAAACAATATTTGTTGTGCTTCAAAAATCAAAGCTACGGTAAACTACTAACATAGTCATTATTAACTTTAATATTTAAAATATTCATATAAAATAATTAAAAATAAATAAAATAATTAAAAATAAAATCCAAAAATCAGGAGGCTTACAACCTATCCATCTTAGAAAATTTTGTCCTCGAAATTAAAAATAACACAATTATAAAAAAATCTTATCATTAGAATAATAAGCTAAGACTTACTGGCATCTACTAATAAGTGGGATTACGCTCACGTATAGAATCTTCATGCTCCCAAGTTGATTCTCCGGAGAATGGTACCTCCATGCAACACGAACCAGTCTAATCGTCTGCCCTCTGAGGTCTTCTCACCCGTATCCAAGATACCTACCGACTGCTCCTCGTATGATAAACTGGGTCCCACCGTGATCTCAGAGTGATCGACCACATAACTGGGATCAGTCACATACCTCCTCAACTGTGAGATATGGAATACATCATGCACTCCCTCTAGTGATGGGGGTAATGCAAGACGATATACTACCTCTCCTACACACTCAATTATATCGAATGATCCAATATACCTTGGACTCAACTTCCTCCTACTCCCGAATCTAGTAGTGCCTCGAGTCGGTGAAATCCTAAAAATACATGCCCTCCCTCCTTGAATTCCAGTGGTCGATGATGCGTATCGGCCCAATGCTCTGTCGGTCTTGAGCTGCCTGAAGATGACTCTGAATTCGCTTTACTTTTTCGACTGTCTGCTTCACAAGCTCTGGTCTAAGTATATGTCGCTCTTACCTCTATCCTCTCGTAAAGTCTTTAAAATCTTGCATCTGTAGGTAATGCTGCCTTGATTCTATCAACAAGTGACAAATATACTTCAAGATTAGCAAGTACTCATTATTGTCCCAACATAATGACTTCTATTCCAAGCTCATGAAGATCCTCTAATAACTGTGGCTGAGCTGTCAAGAAATATACAGTAGGCTTCCTACTCAAAGCATCTGTCACTACGTTCGTCTTGCCTGGATGGTACTGTAAATCTATGTCATAGTCTGTCATGAGCTCCAACCACCGCCTCTGTTCCATATTTAACTCCTTTTGCGTGAAGACATACTTCAAGCTCTTATGATCCGTAAATATCTCCACACGCTCTCCGTACAAATAATGATTCCACATCTTCAATGCAAAGATCACAACTACTAACTCCAAATCATAAGTAGGATAATTTATCTCATGTTCCCTTAGTTGCCTCGATGCGTAGGCTATGACCTTCCGTTTGCATCAAAACACATCCAAGTCCACTACTCGACGCATCACTGTATACAACAAATCCTTTCGATCCATAAGGAAGCGTCAAAATAGGTGTTGAGGTCAACCTCTTCTTCAACTCTTCAAAAGCCTTCTGACAATCTTCTGTCCATTGGAACTCCTGATACTTACGGGTCAACCGTGTCATCAGCTCTGCAATCCATGAGAAATTCCCTACGAACCTGCGGTAATACCTTGCAAGTCCAAGAAAACTTCTAACTTCTGCAACCGATGTGGTGTGGCCAAGACTCTACGTAGCTATCTTTTTCTGATCAACTGAAAGTCCTTCTCTCGAGATAATATATCCAGGGAAAGAATTCTATCAAGGCAAAATTCATACTTACTAAGCTTAGCATACAATCTCTTCTTCCTTAATACTCCCAACACAACCATAGATGCTTTTTTCGAAAATAAGCTAGAAAAAAAAGGATTAAAGTGTTTTACTACAGAAGAATTCTAATACCACTAGTCGTACCATTCTATCGTAGGTATAGTATTATAACCTATTCAATAATACTCGTCAGATCACTCCTAGCAATTCCTCCTAATGGGCTCTACGCATCCGATATCCAGGCATTCATACTCGACTCATAATCTTACTAGGATCCATCTATAAGAAACTTACCCGTTTCTAGCTATCCAACATCACAATCACACCAATATCTAGCTTAATTATATTCTATAATATACTATAAGGTTTTAACTATTTTAGTCATTTAATAAGTAGAAGGTAATGAGAACCTAAAGCTGGGTCAAAAAAACCTATATACCAATTTCAAACAACGATAGGGTTCAAGCAAAGCAGGAAGGTTTGTCGAATTATTTCCAAGAACGATATGAAGCCAAACAAGATGCATAGACATAGTCTAGGTAAGACTCGAGAACCATATATCTCCGTGTTATGTCACATAAAGTTACTGTCCGCCAGTGTGCATCTGGCTACAAATAACTTTCTTATTCCATAATACGACGGATGGCTGTAGTGCACATCTACCATGCCAAGTAATACAGGTTCTTTAGCTTATTGGCCAAATCCATGAAATACTTTTAATTATTTTTTTACAAAATACAGAAAAATTCAACATGCATAGAATGGTTCAAGTAAAATTTGAGAAACAATGTAGCCATGATGCCGTTATCTGAAGTCTTGCCTCGCCAGTATTTCTCTGGCTGCAAAAACTTTGATTCCGTAATACAAGGATAAATATAATTTCTCAAACTTTTCCTTAGACCAATCCATAATAACTTTCCAACAACTTAGCACAAAAAGAACTGAAAGAATTACTCAAGAAGTCAACATGGAAGGGTTTAGTCAAATGAGTAGGAAAGAACACAAAAGCAATCATGTTTAAAAAGAAGATACATGGAAACATTCATGCTGAAGAGTCGAGAGAAGTCTATACTTGTTTGTGGATGTATCCTCAAGTCCTATTCCTCAAGCTATTACGGGCTAATATAGATATCACCATGACATCGCACAATTCGTGAAGACTCCACCTGCACTTATGACTTCTAATGACTGTGGTCCTGCTTTCCTAATGTGATAGTAAGGGAAGATACATCCATTCTGAAGATTCATCTTATTAGCATGAATATATAATGATTACAGTAGAACATATCAAACTGGATGCAAATCAAAGTCAAGTACGAGTTCGAAACGAAGTCAAGGAAGGTATCAAGCATGTGGATGTGATCCTATGGGTCTTTTCCTATTCTATTTGCAGGCTCACGTCGGTACAGTTATGTAACCGAAGTGATTAACTTAGACCTGTATGGGCCACCACAAAATGTAACGTTCCAGTCCCAAAATACGTGGGACCAGGTATACGAATACATGCCAGCAGCACTTCACCAATGGGCCAAGCTACACAACAAGCCCATTAGCGAAATACTTAAGCTGTAAATCATGATAACACCAAGAAATACAACACAGTCTATAAGTATATAAATCTAATCACATCCACAGAGTCCACAAAGAGATCAAGAATAAATAAGAAAATGTCTCAAATATCCAGCAATAAAAGTAATAAAGTCTGTGCGGGTAAATCATCCCGAAATCATAGAAATAGAAAGAAAGTACAAATCAACTACAAGTCTGATGAAAAGAAAGAAATAATGTAGCAAGACTAAATATGATTATAACATGATCACGAAAAATTCTCTGGCACTATCTCGTCCTCCTGTGCGGGACGCCTCCGGTCTCAGCTCCCGAACCGTAAACCTCTGGGTATCTTCAGCTTCGTCTAAGCCTGGGAAATAGCCAGGTCCTCAGAGGACTAGCAAGGTGCATAATATACATGCCAAGGTACATAAATAAAAATATGAACTAAGGCATCTACTGTATTCGTCTATGTGCTATGCAAGTGAGATACTTTTCTAGAATACCAGACCCCTTCCACTAAGGCTCACTAGCACCTCAGCAGGGTATTGTCCCCAGTACCTGTGTCGTGGCACCAAGGACAATCAATTCTTGACAGTGATAATCCCTTACTCTGCTACAGAGATAAAGGTCACTAAACAACGGGTTACACGACAATAGGTCTGATATTGTAGTCAAGTTCTCCCCAATCCCTATGTCTAGAATCTAGCAATGCCAAGTCTGTACAGTCATCTCGAAAGTAAAAGCAATACTGATAAACAAAACTAGAATGCTAATACGAGGTCAATACCATGAATAGTCATGTAAACCTCGTATCATGAATGTGTCGGTGTCCTATGGTCAATTGTGTCAATGGACACATCAGTATATACGTAATGCCTAATGTCAATACTCGATGTCACTATCATGACATCGGTACCCGTCTATAAATGGACACTAAGTATTGACGTCCTACGCCATGCAATGCTAATCAAAAATAACAAAAAATAGAAATAATCTGTAACGAAGGCAAGGCACGCTTGCCTGTAACTGCTGTCTGCGGGTAAGCCTGTCAACTTCGGTGTTCCTTGTCGATCCTCCCAAGCTCACCTATAATAACACTATATTTATTCTATATCAACATACCATATATAAATTATATGAGTATTTGTGACTCCTAGTTGTCATAAGTTGCTACGACACTACTTCTATTATATAAGTACATATAGGTAACAACGTCTCGTAAATACTTTACAATTATAACAAAGTAATATATTTAAACTCTGAAATTTATCTATAAATATTTATATTGCTATAATGCTATTTTCAATAGGAAACCCTTTCACAAGAGGTCTTATGTCAATTCCACATATGACTTCCTCAAATCGACCCATGAATTTACTTCTGAAATAATGATAAAATAAAAAATAAATTCTATAAAAATCCCAAAAATTAGTTAAAATAGTATTTATAATGTTAAACCTTTCACAACATGAAGTATAATATGGATTCATGGAGTTTTGATACTTTTGGACACAAGGAAAACACAATTTTTCGGAGTTTGGTGATATGACAAATGTCATGAATTTTTAAAAATAGCAAACGGATGCGAAATCTAACTTTCAGATATGCGTCTAAATTCTGAATAAAAATATTGATAGGTTAAAAACTGACCTGAGATAGGCGAAAAATGGCTCGCAACAGAATTTGTTAGTTCTGGATACCTTGTCGTAGAATCAATGCCACGGGCAAACAGCTTGGAACTAGGGGATTCGACAATCAGAGGTTGGACTAGACACACAAAGGTAACTCTCTGATTTGGTTTGAGGAGAAAAAGTTAAGAAAAGTGGGTGAACATCATCTACAATTCGACTAACCTGCTGTGACGTTTCAGACTTCGATTCGACGGAGTTTGACCCAAGTAGCGCATCGTGCACCTCTCTAACGGCCGCAAGGTTGCTCCTATAGCTGCTAGGGTGGAAGAGGATGTTGAGGGGATGTTAAAGTGGTTGTGGTTGGCACAAAAATTGAGGAGAAATTATATTTTGTAAAGAAAGGGGGGTCGGCTAGGGCTAGGGTTTCGGGTTTGGAGTGGTGGCCGCTAGTTTGGGGGGGGGGGGATTGTGTAGTGGGTGGTTATGAGAGAGGGGCATGGTTAGGGTTTGATAGGTATATATATATATATATATATATAATATATATATATATATATATATATATCTATATATATATATATATATATATATATATATATTAGTGCATGGGCTTTGGTTTGATCTAATTTGGATAGGATTTGGTTCTCCAAATCATACTATTATTAATACGTTTCCTATTTTGCTTAGATGTTTGACCAAGTCAAAGATATAAGAGAATATTGCATATGGCTGTAGTTTAATCCTCTAAAATTTTCTTAAATATATGTATACTTGGTTTTGGTACTCCTAGTTAGGTTCTAACTAGTAGGGTTGACTAGGTTAGAGTCCGAAGAGTATTACTAGTCAAATTGGACCCGAAAATCAATTTAATGAGTCTTATGTGCCATTTACAAATAAGTAGCACATGAGAACTCGATTGGATGGTACAACCTAGGCATGTGCATTGTAGACTCAAAATGGATCAAAATCATACATTGGGTCATACGGTTTCGATCTATGTCAAGTCTAAAAATCAAATTGGAAGTTGGCTTAAAATTACGTCAATGACTCAAATTGGCCTAAGTTGGCCCGAAATTGCGCAAAGTCAAAGGAATGTTGAAAAACAAAATTGAATGGGACATGATATATCAAACTAAAGGTGGACGAGTCTAGAATTCCAATATGGAATTTAGATTTAAGAAAAACAATATTTGTGTGCTTCAAAAATCAAAGCTACGGTAAACTACAACATAGTCATTATTAACTTTAATATTTTAAAATATCATATAAAATAATAAAAAATAATTAAAAATAATTAAAAATAAAATCCAAAAATCAGGGGCTTATAATTTACAGCTTACGTATATTTATTATACGGTTGGCACTTTTACGCACCTAGTCCTACGTATTTGGGATTGGGGCGTTACACTGTGGTCTTCTCATTCTTTTGTACTATGTAGCTCTACTTTGTGTCATTCAACTTGCGGCTCTCGAACGCGATGTGGTGCCCTTCTTGCACCAAAACCTTATTGATGTCGAAGTTGGATGTGGACGTGTGTAATTCGAATGACTTGGAGTAATCTAACAATGACAAGACCAATTTCTCCATTATGGCCTTCTTTATTGCATCAAATGCCTTATCATATTTGGGCATCCAACTCTATATACAATCCTTCCATACAGATCGGTAAGTGGTGCGGCTATGTCAAAGTATCCTCCAATGAACCGCCAATAGTAGTTCTTCAGGCCTAGAAATGATCGTAGCTCCGTCGGCCTGGTGGGCATCTTCCACGCCCATATGGCCTCGACCTTCGGCTCGTCGATCCATATATTGCCATGCCCGATTCAATACCACAAGAATGACACCTCTCCCTGAGCAAATAAATATTTCTCATATTAACGAAGAGTTGGTTTTTCTCTAGTGTTCGACATAACAAAAGATTGAACGAACTTTTTGCTTTATTAAACGTATAAGGTATCTATGTACAAAGAAGGAAGTCCTAAACATGATATCTAAATACATAGAGAAGAGGTTTCTGGGAAAGTGTGACGGTAGAGATCGAGCGCTGTAGCAGCTCCTTTACTTCGTTGACGATCTGACGATGAATCAACCTTGCTATGGCTCTATGGCACCTTTGATAGAACTCTGGGGTCACCGATCAAGAGGCTGTCTGGAGGAGAAGATCCTATGAAGATGGTTGGTTCTTTGGTTGATCGGTGGATGAGGGTGGTCGACTCTTTGTGGATAGAGATTGCTGATCCTTTGAAGATTGTCAATTGTCAATTGTCCCTCTGTTGATCGATCGATGCTTTGGTGGAAGAAGAACTCCTTCTATTTATAGAGAACAGAGCACATATGCGATGTATTTTATGGTTCCTGAGATATGAAAGAATTTGTCGTCATTGTATGGTACAGGCTTCTGCGGTACTGACACATGCGGACATCGAGATTTCCCTCAAACGAGATCTATAGTAGTTATAAACATAACCGAATAAGGTGACACGTGGCACGTGCCGATTTTTGTGCTCGGATACAGTCGAGCAAATCTTGGGATTTTATCCTAGATTTGGAGTCTAATTGATCCTCGTCTAAGAGTTAAATCAATCTGATATGATATCAATCATGATTTAATCCCAATCTTCTCTGCAAGAGGCGGTTTAAATAAACCAATTGGGGTGGGCCCATGCTTCATGTGCCTCTGGTTAGGACTAAGTACTGCTGTGCTTCTAGGGCGACGAGTAGACCGTGCTTCTGGCGACGACGAAACCTCTATAATTTCAGGCGCGAGTAGACTTGGATTAAGAATGACGTCGAGACTTCTGTGCATATAAAGCAACTTATGAAACTATGTTTCGGGATATCGGAGTCACTGTATTGTAGGCGACAAGTAGGCTTGTGCTTCAGGTTGGTGTGGTTACTGTGCTTTTGGAGCGACATGCCACTACAACAGATGTGGGATACGATAGTGTGCGAAGAACGCTGTAGAATGCCTATTATAGCATATTCGATCCACTATAAATTCCCTTGCTATAATTACCCTATGTACAAGAATGCTATAAAGTTATAGCGTTCATAAACGCTATTGATGGATTATAGCGTTCGATGGCACTATAGACATGTTATAGCATTTATGAACACTATACAAGACTTATAACATATAAGAACGCTATAAGACAGTAATAGCATTCATGAACGCTATTTAGTTATTATAGCGTCCATGAACGCTATAGATTTGTTATAGCAGTGACAAATGCTATAGAGTTACATAGCATTTACGAACGCTATAGTTTCATAATAACGTTTGAATAGCTTTTCGATACAAATTAGTTTTTATAGCGTATCTTTCGCGCTTATACGTGCACCAATATCATGTCAAATGCTATTGCAGAGTGCATTAGTGTAAAGAAACAATTCACATCAGAATAGTATTACACACATCAAAAACATTGCAGATATACAAATGCCACAGATATTTATTACATATATACACAGAATGCAGGTATTCAAAAATTTAAATGCTTCTCAACGAATCAATCACAGAATGAATTCTGAACACAAGTAAATTCATTAATTTTACTGTCAAGAACATTCAAAATCCTTCATAATTTATCCAAACTTAAACATTAACAGCGTAGTCAGCGTTTAGTTGTTTCCATACATATATCCAAAATGTTACATATCCAAAATTTAGCTCGAACCCTTCGAGCCTATCCACAACCAAAGCTCCTCAGAAATCCTCTTACTTTATCCAACCTACACAAATATAGGGGGAAACATTAGTGTTCCTGGTTAATAAACCAAACAACTGGAATCAACCAAACAACTGGAATTTATGAGTTAGCTATCAATAGAAAATTACCTAAAATTCTATGAGTTATAATCAACCAAACAACTGGAATCCATTATCAGTTGAATTTATTAGTGATCCATTCATATCTATACATACTTAGCAAGTCCACAACTTGTGGCACACCCTTTCTTATTGCTGGTTAAAACCATTTAATCTGTTTGAAATTAATGCAAATGACCATCATGGAGTCAATTTCATGTCAGTAAACTATTGGTATAAGAATGAATACAAGTATATTACACGTCAGTAAACTGGTTAATATATCTCTAATGTAATATATGCAAGTATATAATGTATTCAAATATGTATACTCTATATTAATATATCTCTAATGTAATGTATGCTTACTGATTACATTAGAGATACCAATAGTCTAATCTAATAGTCAATATATAAAACCATTAGATTAGGGATACCAATAGGTCTGATACCAATAGGTCTGATACCTAAGGTTACACTCTAATGTAATGAATGCAAGTATATATAATGTAATATCAGTAAACTGGTATACATATATGTAATGTATGTAGAGTACATGATGATATCTCTAATATAATATAGAGTATGCATATATGAGTATATAAAAGTATATTATACGTCAGTAAACTTGTGATGTGTAGTGACAAAATGAATCTACAACTAAAGAAGCAATATGTTACACGTCATCAGTTAATAAGAACAACTTTATATCAGAGTTATCAAACTAAGATACAAGAGGCGGTAAGCTGTGTAAATGCATGATTGAAGAGAGAGGTATCACTAAAGACGTACCTAGTCTTCAAACGGTAATGTGGTCTGTTGGCCAAGCCATGGTACTTCCAATAATTTCTCTACTGTGTCGTTACCAAAACACGGCCTAAACAACAGAGCTTTGGGTTGTATCACTATATCTACCCAAACAGGGATGCACCTTGTCCAAGAGGATAACCGTAAATGGCACATTCGGATCATGGTGATCCATCGTCCAATTGCAACAACTTCGTTCTTATTTCCCGTCCAATCGAGTAACTTGCATTTTTGGTCCTTTGACAACGATGATGTGACTACAACAAGATTGAAGCTCAAAAATATTAAATATCATTCGAGTTACAATACTTCTATTTGTTATTAGAGATATTACCTGTGGAGTAGATGGAGATTTTGAAATGACCTTTACTTCAAAATCATTCTCGTGCCACTTGTTCTCCTCCTCTTTAGTGTCTCATCATCACTGCTGCCCATTGTTTTCCTCCTCCTCTTTAGTGTTCTCGTCGTTCTTCTCATTGGTCATCTTATTTTGATCCTAAATAGGAAAACAGTTACATGTAATTACCAAAAAAAAATATAGATTTACAAGTGGTCATTCTTGATGACTTATGACTTTTCATTAATGTACCAAGTAGTTGAGTTTGTTGTTCAATTAACTTTGATATGGAGTTGATTTGCCCTTGCATTGAGTCAACTTTGCTTTGGGAATTTCTCTCCTCTACACTCACCTCAACATCATCATCTTTTTGTTGATCACATTCCTAAACAAGGCAAGCGTCATAGTAATGTATAAAAAAATATCAAAGTGAAATAAAACAAGAGTCAATCTAGAATTCCTCCACACTTACCTTATTTTTCATCAAAGTCTCTATCAACTTTGCTTGTTCTTTAACTAATTTTGACATTGAGTCAATTTCGTCCTGCATTGATTCAATTTTGTTTTCCAGTCGAACTACTGTTTGAGAATGCTTCTTTTGAGCAACTAATTTAGATTTAGTTGCTCCGGCTCCGGCTCCTCTAATCCTACCCCTTTTTCAGATTGCCGTACTACTTGTGAAAGTGCATCACCTTCATCTAATTGTTGGGATCCCTCTGAAGGTGGTGCAAGAAGGATTTCCTTGGCCTTTTGCTGAAATTACGATGAAGAAAACTAGAATTAGTCTCCGTTGGACAACGCTTGACTGTCAATACAAGAAGAAAAACATACTATCCATAAGAAGGTAATTGTGTACATACAATGAGCTCGTTGTCCTTTGAGTGCTTAGCTTCACCTTCCCCAGTAGTATATCCCCGGATCCAAGCAAAGCCTAACCTTATGATAGGACATGGTCCCTCCCTTCTCTGCATTGTATTAGGTAAATTGGCATTGATAAGTAGAGAGATATAAATACGAATGAAAAAAAACTTTATACTTACCAATATTTCATCGGCAATGCGAGCAAAGCCTTTTCTACTTCCAAGGTACGACATTGTTTTTTTCTCTCATTTGTTTAAACTTTGTAGACCTCTCCTACGTACAACACATGCATATTATTAGATAATACCTTAAATGTTAGACATTGAAGCTTCAAAAAATATTTATTCAACATACCTTAAATTTTTGATGATCTTTTCTTAACGAATAGTTCCCAATCTACCGGGTCTACGTCATTCGGCTTTCTCTTCAAATATTTTCCCAATTTTGATTTGTTGGCCCTAGCAAGTCTTCCCATTTGTTGGAGGACATACATTTTTGCCTCCTCATCGCGCTCCTTGAATGTAAATTTTTGCTACAAGTGCAAAATAGTCATAAGTAATTATTAGGAAGATAGTAGATATAAACTACATTTAACCTTGAATGTAAACTTTCATCTTACTGTAACAGCTTTCCAATAGAAGTCCTTGCTCCAGAAGGTATATGTCTCCAATCATCGAACGTTATTGGTACCATTTCACGTGTCAAACATCCGACAAAAGTTGAAAGATGTTTCGAGTTTTTCCAATTGGTTGACCATTTTCATTTAACTCCACCTCTAGCCTATTGCCACTTTCAACGGAAAGCACTACACCTAGTGGGTCCCCTAGTCCTTGTTGTTCTCTTGTTTTGCCTTATTTGAAGCTTGTGGTTCTTCTACGTCATTTGAATCTTCTGGTTCTTGTCCTCATTTGCTTCTTTTCCTTGTTCTTCATTGGAACATTTTTCTTGTCCTTCCTTTGCTTCTTGTGCTTCTTTTCCTTTTGTGCTTTTTGTAGATTACTCGCTTGATTTGCACTCTACAAGAACACAGTTGACATTTATGCATTAGAAATATATGTAAGCATTGCTATAGAAAATATGTGCTTGTTTACAACAGTTGACATTTATGCTTGTTCTCAGAACACAGTTCTGAGACAACATTCCCACAAATCTGAAAATATATGCTTGATCCTTACCGCATTCGAACCTTCTTGCTCACTTATATAGATACCAGCATTTGATTGTTCACAAGAGCAGCCTCGATGCCTTGTCTTTGCTTCTTTCCTCTCTTTTTTGCGCGTTTTGAACTCTACAAATATGCAACATATTAAAACATTAAGAAATAAATGAGATTATGTAAGCTTAATTTCAAATACATGTTGAAGGTTATTTACCTCAGCTTCAGCATCATTTCTCCTTTTCCTTGGTGTCATTGCAAGATAGGGTAGCTACGAGCAAGAATTACTCGCTGATGATGATTAGAAAATAAGCAAATATTAAAGAAACAAATCATGACAAGTAGAGTATCATAGAGTATCAAATACTAAAACTATACACTGGATTTTGAAGGACTGTACATTGTTTGAGTTTACACCTGTACAAGTAGAGTATCATAGAGTATCAAATACTAAAACGAAGTTCACAGACCCTATATTGTGAAGCATTAAAAAATACCAAAACCTAATAAAAACTACTGATTGTATACATGTTCTGCACAACCTTAACAAAGAAAAATAAAAACCTGCATATAACAAATTAAGAACAATTATGAAGCATTAAAAAAATACTAGTTATTTTCAAACAAGCTTCTATACCAATAATAAAACTAATGAAACATAGAGACCAATTAAACCATATAGAGCGTTTCATAAGATTAAATATAGAGGAAAAAGACCTCTTAAACATAAATGCCCTCACAATCCTTTCTAAGATAACTATCACTACCATCCTCAACATTCTTATCTAGTTTTGATACATCCACTGGTGCTAATGATGGTGTATAGACATTTTGATCAACGACCATATCCATATCTTGAAAACCTCTTGCTGGTGCCTTTAACACAACATGCCAATTAGATGAAGCAGTGTCCTTAAGTAAAATACTTGGGTTGCCTGATGCTAGAATAAACGAGTCTTTCAAAGCGGTGTTTTCCTTGGTGAAGGTTAACCAAGGTAAACCCATCTTCTATTTTGAACCTTTTGTTGTGCTAGCCCAATCACAATCAAAAATAGGAATGTGAAAGGTATGATAATCCAAGCAAATTATATTCTTAAGCACTCCATAGTAGGCAACTGTATCGGTGACTTGGTTCCTATCCTTCGAGCTGGATCTACAAATGGTTGTTGCCTCAAGTGAAACACCACTGTTCTGTAGAGTTCTCAGCAGCCTTTGTATGGTAGGGTTACCATTGATACAAATCCTGAATAAGACACAACATGTTTTGAAGGGCCATGTGCAAGCCCTCTTAACATGTCGGATATGTTTCCACAGGATTGTCCCTCAATCTGTTCAAAATCAAAACAAAAGGTAAGGACATACATTTTTTGGAAAATAATGTGCTAAGGGTACTAAAAAAAAAGAAATTGGGACCTTCTGTTTTAACCAAGATGACAATTCCTTCGAATGACGATCTTGAAATAAATTTTATTTTGAACAAGGCGTCTATCCGAAAGTTTCATTCCTTCAAGTGCATCCTAAGAGGGAAAACAATTTTACATGATATTAATATAGATTGGCAAGTTATGTTGGAGTTAGTATGTTTTCTTATAACTTACTCTAGATAAGGTTCGACTTCATCCATATTGAACAATACATAACGGTGAGCACTTTGTAGCTGTTGTTTATCCAATGTCATTTTGTTCCTTTTGAAATTGGACGGCCATCGAAAATCGCATCATTTTCAATATCTTCATTTTTATTTGGACGATGATCCATCTCAGCAACTTGTTTCATGTACCCACTAACAAATCTCATGCTCTCGTCAACAAGATAACATTTTACTATACAACCTTCAGGACGTGCACGATTTCTAACATATCCTTTAAGGATCTTTATGTATCTACGAGACAAAAAATAATTTTTATTTAAGTAAGCAAACGAATAAATGAAAATCAATAAAAGAAAACAAACTATCACCTTTAAACGGATACATCCAACGATAATGGACTGGGCCACCTAATTTAGCTTCACGCCCCAGATGGATTGGCAAATGAATCATGATATCAAAAAATGAGGAGGAAAATACCTTTCAACCAAACATAATATGTCAACAAGTAGATTGGTAAATGAATCACGATATCGAAAAATGAGGAGAAAAATACCTTTCAAACAAGCATAATATCTCAACAATTTCTTCCTCTAATTTCTCTATTTGTTCTCTATCGATGGTCTTTGGCACAAGCCATTGAAAAATGCACAAATTTGAAATATTGCAATCTTGGTCCTTTTGGAAGAAGACCTCTCAATGCCACAGGCAACAACTGTTGCATTAACACGTGACAATCATGCGACTTGAGTCCTGTTATTTTGTATTCTTCTATTGATATACAGTTTCCAATGTTTGAAGAGTAACCATCGGCAACTTCAAGTTATATAATCTCTTGCAAAAATTTCTTTTCTTTCTTTGAAAGGGTGTGCGGTCCCGGTGGAAGAAAAAATCTCTTATTTCTTAATTCTGGATGCAAAACATGTCGGATCCCATCTTCCAAATCCTTACATGATTCTATACCATCCTTCGATTTTTCCTTTGCATTTAGCAATGTACCAACCACGCCATCACACCCGTTCTTTTTTATGTGCATTAGATCACTACTAAAATCTGCTAGAATAGCGACGTATATTAGCGACGGCGGAAAAAGCAGTCGCCGATAATTGACTATAGCGACTCCTAGTGTTACATGTCGCTGACCGTCGCTGCGTAGCGACGTTCCACGACGTAGAGTTTATTACATCACTGAATGGCGACATTTTGTGACGGATATTTGTTTACGTCGCTGTATTGTGATGTTTTGCGACGTAGATTTTATATATCGCTGACGTATTTCATATAGGATTATTGGCCCGATCGAAATCATATTTTTTCACCCCAATTTTTTTTTTCCCGCTCGATCCCCCTCTTCCCTCTCCCCCCGGCGAACCCCCCTCCGGCGACCCCTCCCTCCGGCGACACCCTCCCCTTCTCCCCTCCGGCGACCCCGCTCGCCCGCTGACCCCTCCCTCCGGCGACCAGCCTCCCTCCTCCGACGAAGTCTCCTTCCTTGCCGCCTTCCTCATCCGACGAAGCCACCCTTCTCGTCGCCTCCCTCCTCCGACGAAGCCACCCTCCTCAGGTAAACCCTAACCCTAGCCCTAGCTATCTAGACACAGACACGAACACGAGAACCCTAACCCTAGCTGGGGTGGTCTTGCTGTCGAGGGGGGAGGAAGGGGTGGGGTGGGTGCAGGAGGGTGGAGGGGTCTTACTGTAGGGGTGAGGGAAGGGTGGGGGTACCCGGGGGTGGGGGGTCTTACTGTCGATGGGGCAGGGTTGGGGTGGGTGCAGGGGTAGGGGGAGGGGGGGCAGGGGAGGGGGGTCTTGCTGTCTAGGAGGGACAAGGGAGGGGGGTCTTGCTGTCAAGGGGGGGCAAGGGGGGTGGGTGCAGGGGTAGGGGGAGGGGGGCAGGGGACATGACCATAACCCTTTTTCGGACACGACTCTGTGACACAGGACACTGGACACAGGACACATGACACAACACAGGATACAACACATTATGTGCTCTAAATCCAGTTTTGATCGAACCTTGTAATTAGATATGATACCATATCTATATACCCTCATTACATATATATATATATATATATATATATATATATATATATATATATATATATATATATATATATATATATATATATATAATACTAACATAATTATAGAGAGAGAGTAAAATGAGAGGGTGAAGGGGTGTGAGGGTGTGTGTACAAGAGAGTGTGTGTGAGAGGGGTGTGTGACACTGTGTGTGTGTGTGTGTGTGTGTGTGTGTGTGTGTGTGTGCAATGCTGTGACAGGGAAGGGGGTTAACCTCAGAAAACTGGGAACACACACACACACACAATACATACATATATACATATATATATATATATATATATATTATATATATATATAGATATATATATATATATATATATATATATATATATATATATAATACACATATCTACCTATATACATGTATATATATACTCACACACTTACATACACGCACAAATACATATATAAATATATATGTATACAATGTATATACACACAAATACACATATATATATACAATCAAAAATCCATTTAAAATTTATTTTAAGAATCTAAAAAATACCAGGAATCACTGTTCATCACTGAACATAGGGGTAAACCCAAATTCAACCCAAAATGCTATAAACCGTGATATGTTAAATGTCTGCAGCTGCATCGTAGCTCAGGGATATGACTGAGAGGGTGACATAGTTGTCATATTAAGGGTCTTTGAGGAGGTGACATGTTGTGAACAGATATACCCTTGTAGTTCTCCTACGTAATGTTAAAGAAAATCCGTAGGAGAACTATATATAAGGATATATCTTTTCGCAACATGTCACCTTGTCAAAGACCCTTAATGTACCAACCATGTTACCCGCGGTATTGGTATTGGAATACCAATAACGATAAGGTAAAGGGTACCAATAATGATAAGGTAAAGGGTACCAACTTAAGGTATTGGTATTGGCATACCAATAGCGATAAGGTAAGGGTACCTTGGTAGGTAATGACTAGAAATAGGATATTTGACTTAGATTTGACCTTGTTTGACCAAGGTTGACTATTTTGACTGAAAGTCAAAGTAGAGTCAACATCTGACCTAGATTGGACTAAGAGTTGACAAAGTCAACTATAGGTCAACCCTTGACCTACTTTGACCTTGTTTAACTTTGTTTGACTTAGCTTGACCTTGTTTGACTTTGTTTGACTTAGTACAACCTAGTTTGACCTAGATTGCATATCATTGTTATTAGTAACTGTCCGCTACTAATGTGTGTCCCATAATAAGACATAATATACGAATATGTGCCTATTGGATAATGTGTGTCCATCT
Source organism: Iris pallida (assembly GCA_029216955.1). Taxonomy (NCBI): domain Eukaryota; kingdom Viridiplantae; phylum Streptophyta; class Magnoliopsida; order Asparagales; family Iridaceae; genus Iris; species Iris pallida. The sequence goes on along the minus strand of JANAVB010011916.1, from coordinate 19,684 downwards.
TTGCAGAATTATTTCCAAATGGATATGAATTACTACTTGCAGAATCGTTCATGGATGTACAATCGTCGTCCTGATGATATATGTGGTGTGCGAGATGAATATATAGCGGGAGTAGAGCAGTTCCTGCAGTTTGCTAAGGCATTCCCTCAGTACATGGATGGCACCAAAATTAAGTGTCCGTGTGTGAAATATCATAACGTGAAATATTATCCAGAAGTGGAAGTGACATATCATTTGTACTCGAGGGGTTTCACGCCTAATTACTATCAGTGGAGCGCACACGGAGAACTAGTGTCTTTAGCATCAGAGCCGAAGCCTTATGTTGAGCCGTATATGCATGCGGGACCTAATTTTGTTTCAGATAATCATGCATACGACGACGGGTGCGTGAACATGGTTTTCGACACTGCAGGGCCTAGTTTCGTTCATGATGCACCTGAGGAGGAACCGAACGCCGATGCTGTACAGTTCATGGAGTTAATGGAGAATGCAAGGACTCCATTGTATCCTGGTTGTGAGGATCATTCACCATTGGAGGTGGTTATAAGACTGTTGAGCATTAAGTCAGATTTTAACATGTCGCAAGAATGCTACAACCGAGTGTTGGAGTTGATTATAGAGATCTTGCCGGTGGGTGCTAAGTTGCCTAAAGACTTCTACCGGTCTAAGAGGATGGTAAGATCGCTCTGGATGGGATACGAGAAAATTGATTCTTGTCGCAATGGGTGCATGCTGTACTACAAAGATGACAAGGACGCAGATGTGTGCAGATTTTGTGGTGCTGATCGCTATAAGACAACTAGTACAGGAAGGTCTACCTGTGCAAGAAGACCGACCGATTCAATGCACTACTTGCCTTTAACGCCGCGGTTACAAAGATTATTTATGGTGAAAGAGACGGCCGAAAATATATAACGAGGAGGAAGTAGAGAAACTGGAGGGGTAAGTAATTAATACGTCTATATTATTTTAATAGTGTTGATTATTATACTATTACATTAATTGAACGAGGTTGTTTTCAGCATATTTAATGATGATGTGAGGTCAGGTAGGCCACACAAAATAGAAGAAGAACTAGAACAAGAAATGAGGCGTTATTTTCCATCATGGTTGAGTGCATATGTAAGACTTAAGAACTCTGTAATTACCTTTATGTATATGCACTTGATTGAGAATGAGCTTAATTGCTTCTTTCGTGGTATTTAGGTCGATCGTCCATACGCAAGACTTGAGAATGAGTCTATTAGAACGCTGGCCAAGGGACCAATTTTTGCTGCAAAAATATGGCCAAGCTACTGTGTTAATGGGTTTAGGTTCAAGTCAACAAATTGCCTGATCAGAGACAACTTTGTGGATCTCAACTCTACCAAAAACAGCTGTTTGTGTATCAGATATTCGAACTACAAATATGTTGATGCGGGCAATGATTTCTATGGCGTGCTATGGAAGATCGTAGAGCTGACATATAGTTATGGAATAGAGCCTGCTAAGATTGTGTTATTCATGTGTGATTGGTTCGATCCGATTGAAGGTCAAGGTAGGAAAGTAGACAAGCACGGTCCTGTTGATATAAACTATCGGCGTCGATATCAAGCCTATGAATCAATTGTCCTATCAAGTCAGGCTCAGCTTATGTACTTCACAAGTTATCCGAAACGGGAAACAACAAGGTCGGACTGGTGGGCAATATGTAAGACCAAAGCTAGAAATACCTTTGAGGTTGACGATATAGCTTATCAAGAGGATAAACTACCTCTTGTAACAAATATTATAGAAGTGGACACGACAGAAGTTCCTCATTACACATCTAATTATGTAGAAGAAGTAGAATTATCTGAAGAGAAAGATGCAGATGAAAGTGAAGATGTAGAGGAGGAAGAAGAAGAAGAAGAAAAAGAAGAAGAAGAAGAAGAAGAAGAAGAAGTAGATGAGCTAAATGAACTAGATGAATTTTCAGAAGAGGATTAAATCTGTACGTTTATTTTATCATCATATTTGACACTTTAGTGACACTTCTATCATATAAATCTATGGCACTTCAGTGACACTTTATTGACACTTTTATCTGTGACTATGATATTTTTCAAAAATATGTGATGTCTATCATATAAATATGTTTTTTGTTTTATTGTCATATGTTATTATCAGGTATGACTAGACCATCTGGACGACGCGGAGGATTTTATATTAGGCAGTCCCGTCAGCCTCAGGCTGGAGATGGAGATTCCGTTCCCTCATCCTCATCTCCGAGTACGCCATTGTACCGTTCTGTTCTCGGTCTATTACCGGGACAGGGCAGTTCTAACAGGTTGGCGACTCCTCCCTCGTCGTCTAGCCTTCCTAATCCCGCGTCCAGCGTCCCTGATCCTCCGTCCAATATTCCTCCTGCCGACGGCTCCATGGGGGGGTCGACGCCAAGCATATGGAGGACGGCGATCAGACTGATCCTGTCCAGGCAGGAGATGAGAGCGACCCTCCATACGCTCCCCCGGGCGAGACGCGTATGGAGATTTGGACGGACGGGCCTACGAAGTAAGTTAATTAATTAATATATATTTCTCAAATGATTATATGTACATATATATTCATGAAAATTATTATTGTATAGATATCAGCCTTCTGCAGTACAGAGACAGCTGGGGGTTTTTCTGAGGCAGAACTATGGTGGGCCTTGGTTAACTACTCAGATGCTTCCGCAGATAGGAAGGCCTTTTGGTTCGCCCACTTCAAGGTAAAAAATTTATTTATTTTTAAATTTTAATGATCATTTGTGTATATTATATAACTTTTCTATTTTACTTCTTGTAGAGGACCTATTTCTATCCACCACACCGGGCACGAAGATCGAGGGCCAATTTTCTGCCGTCGCAGCCAAGCTCATCCGTGATGCGATCCACGACCAGAAGTCTCATGATCGCTCCGGACAGTCGATCTATGGTTGGATCATGCCAGAGCAGTAGACTGTGATGAAGGCAAGATTCAGCGAGCCCAAGTACCAAGAGCGGTCTGACAAGGCCAAGGTGGCGCGGTCGAGCGCCGGTAAGTGGTGTGGTGGCTCTATTCCGATGACGGAGCATTTTTGTCGTCTGGTACGTTTCCTATGACGGACATTAATTTATATATAGTTCGATAGAATGTTTAATACTAATAATAGATAATATATTTTAAAAGGTAAAAAAGGGTGAGGACCCGAACATGGTGACCGTCTTCCTGGTCACCCATCGGAGGGCTGGGGAGTTCATTGACGAGAGGGCGACGCAGGCATATGTACGTTCTATTCTTTATATTAATTTACTATAATTTAGAAAACAGGAAAATAGATATCAATATAGACTTTAGCAAACACTTACACGTTAGCAAACATATTCTAGGCCGAGTTTGTTCGGCTACAGGAGGAGACGGCTGCTGCTGCTAGTACGCCAGCAGAGGGAGGGGCTGGTACTTTCTCCTAGCCGCCTACAGCTCCATCGCCGGACGACCTCTGGATGACCGCCGTTGGCGGTCTTCAGAAGGGTACGTACTACGGTACGGGATCCTACGGCGCGTATTTTGCTTCGGAGTCATCCCGGGCCCCCTCTGTCAGTGTGCAGTCTCCGGCTTCGCAGGCGTCGTCACGAGCTCAGGATATTCGTCATCAGATCGAGGAGCTGCATCACGAGTTGCAGCAGCAGATTTCTGATGCGGTCGAGCGATGATCCGATCCTCTGATCGTCACCAGACGATTTGATACGGTCTAGCGCAGTATACAGGAGCTGATGAGTCTGCAACAGGCTACAGCTGTCAGTTTGTGCACGCTCACCGAGTCTACGCAGCGCACAGAGCGTAGACAGGTCGAGCTGGAGGGATCGCAGAGGAGCATGTCTGCCTCACTCACTCAGGTATCGGCTTCACTTGAGGCGAGTACTGAGAGGGTGGTGAGTACCCTTGCTGTTTATGGTGAGCGACTGCGAGAGCTGGAGCAGATACGTTCTCCCTGTCCATCGACGGCGCCGACTCCAGATATTGCACTACCTCATACTGCCCCTACGGTGCAGCTCATACAGGAGCAGTATGAGTACATGCTATCCCAGATGCACGGCAGGGGTCCTCAGTGATCCAGTAAATTTTTTTATCATCTTTGTATTTATTGGCCTTATGGGCCCATTCACCGTTCTGTACACTGATTTGAATATTATTTGACTCTGTTGGACATGTATGTTTGTTGGACATGTATGTTGGTGATATTTAATTTATTTGTATTTTCATTGAGTAAATGTATGATATTTAGTTGTAGACTGTTATGATGGGAGACTGTTATTCATCTATTAGTTATAGACTGTTATGATGGGAGACTGTTAATTGTGATGATATCTGCGACGGGGATGACAAATATACCTACGCTGGGTTATAAGCGATGATCTGATATACAAAGGAGGTGCTGCCTAAATTTTAAAAAAATATAATGTGTATTTTTGTGATGATGTGTGTCTGTATTTACAGTGAATGTGAAATGCAGTATTCGAAACCATCGACAGTTTTGATTACTGTTGTATGTTTTATCTTGGATAGAAAGAGCAACAGTTCAGGGTGTACTTCTGAGAGCTTCATTTTCACGTCCTTCACTTTCTCGGGACGTCGTAAAGGATCCCGAGAAGGTGAAGGACGTGAAGAGGAAGCTCTGAGAAGTGCACCATGAACTGTTGCTCTTTCTATCCAAGATAAAACATAAAACAGTAAGCGAAACTGTCGATGGTTCGAATACTGCACTTCACACACACTGTAAACACAGAACACAACATAACAAAAATACCAATTATATTTTTTTAATTTTTTTATAACATCTGCGACGTATAGCGACGTTCTGTGATGTTTTGCGACGTATAATACACGTCGCTATACGTCGCCAAATAGTGACGTAACGTCGCTATCCGTCGCTATACTGCTGACGTTGTATATGACCACCTGAGAGCTGACGTCGCTAAAGTTGTCGCTAAGCGTCGCTAAATTGCTGACGTGGCTGCCATGCCATGTCATCATATATAAAGTTGACGACGTCGCTAAGTGGTCGCCCTACGTCGCTATAGTGGCGACGTATGATGACGTCGCTATCTGTCGCTAATGTTGCGACGTCTAGCGACACTAAACGTGACATCGCAAATAGCGACAAATTGCGACGAAATTGTAATCTACGACAAGCCTATACGCGACATCCAATTTTCGTCGCTAAATACGTCGCTAATAGAAATTAGCGACATATTTTCCTTTTTTAACGACGTATTCTGACGTCGCTAAAAGGGGTTATTTTAGTAGTGGATCCAAATTATGGCGCTAAACGAGATGCTACAAAAACCCAAAAAAATAATAGAAAGGTCAATTGGAAACTATTTACAAAACACATATGAAAATAATATGATATTACCTTCCAATACGGCAGTGAAAAAAATGTTGACTTCTTCTTCCACATCTCTAAAGATTGCCTCTTTCTTTTGCCATTGTCTTTTCCCTTCCCAAAATCATTTCTCATATTTTTAGTCCTTCTAAAATTTTTGATCTAGTCATTAATCTAGGTGGTTCCCTATATTCTTGCTTACCATCAAACCAACTTTTTTCAACCTAAATGGATGCTTGGCTGGAAGAAAACGTCTGTTTCCCATGTAGATGGTTTTCCTACTATATTTTAACCATTTTGAACATGTATTCACTCCACATATGGGACATCCAACTTTTCCTTTGGTAGTACATCCAGCTAGGTTACCATAAGCTGGAAAATCATTTATTGTCCACATCAAAATTGCTTTCAAGTTGAAAAGAGATTTACTAAATGCATCATAAGCATGCACTCCATTATTCCATAGCTCTAGCAAATCATCTATTAGTGGCTGTAAATAAATATCTATATCATTTCCAGGTTGCTTCGGTCCAGGAATGAGTAGTGTCAACATTATATTTTCTTTTCGCATGCATAGCCATGGTGGGAGATTGTATATCGTGAGTATCACTGGCCAACAACTATATGAAGAGCTAATATCGTCGAAAGGATTAAACCTGTCTGCAGCAAGGCCAAGTCTAAGGTTGCGTGGCTCTTCTACGAAAGAGGGCCACTTTATATCAATTGTCTTCCATGATAAGGAGTCAACAGGATGTCTCATGATGTCATCGTCACTTTTGTGATTATAATGCTACCTTAAGTTTTCAGCCGATTCAGGTGACTGAAACATTCTTTTGAACCTTGGAATTATCAGAAAGTACCTTAGTACTTTTGCTGGAACTCCTTTTTGAATTTTTCCAGTCTTATCTTTCTTCCACCGTTCCAATCCACTTTTTTTTATATTTTTCCTCATTTTTCAATTCTTTTCTGTATAGACAACAGTCATTGGGACATGCATCTATCTTCTCACAATCAAGCTCAAATGTCTTAAGCAACGATTCAGCATCACGTGAGGATTCTGGAATTGTATTTCCATCAGGTAAAATATTATGCAATATTTCCAAAAGGTGGCTAAAACATTTATTAAAAATTCCATACATAGACTTGTGCTTGTATAAAATAACGGTTGCCGATAACCTAGTATACTTTTTGCAACTTGGGTATAATGGATTATTTGCATCCTTCAATAAGGTTGTTATTCCATCCTCCCTTTCCTCATCGATAGGTTCAGGTTTGGGTTCATTTTGAACATATGCATCTTTAATTATATTAGTATCCTCTGTCTGTTCCAAATTTGAAATTCCTTTGTCCAACCCTTCCCCATGCCAAATCCAAGTTGTATAAGATATATCTATCCCACGTCTTAGCAAATGAAGTAAAATCAAATCTTCATTACCACGACACAAATTCTTACAATCAATGCAGGGACATAACATAAAGTCTGGATTCTTTGCATTTGACTTGGCAAAATCCACAAACTGACGGACATATTTCGTATACAATGTCGTATTCCGAAAAAATACAAAAGAATTATAACATAAATAAGACATACAGATGGATTTAATTAAGTGAACACATTAGTATAGTGAAAAGGATTTCAATACTTGTTAAAATGAACCCAATCTTTATTCATCTTGTTGACAGCCACAACTTGTTTATATCGAGTTTGATAACATCAAAAATAATTTGTATGAGGCCCTAAAGAATTTTAAATCAAATAATTTAGACTTTGTACATGCATTAGTAAACAACAACAATTGTCACTTCCTGAAAAAAATCAAAAATAAAAATAAATTATAAATGGAAAAAGGAATGACTTACAGAGATATGAGAATTTCGTGGCACTTTCTTCTTCTTCAACACTTCACAAATTTAGGGTTCCTGCAATAAACCAAGTACATCAAACACAACAAAAATATGTTAGGGTTTCTGAATTGTACATAGAAAAAAATTTCTATCAGAGAAATTTGTTTCGTTTTTCATTCATGTATAATATATTTTCAAGGATGATAATCATACGCCATAGAATTAGGGTTCCTGAAACGAAAAAAAAAAATTGAGAGAAGAAGATGAGTCGATCGGTCAGTCATCGGTCGGTCAGTCGTCGGTCGGTCAGTCGTCGGTCGGTCAGACAATGAGTGGGTCGGTCGGTCGATCGATCTTTAGGATTTTCGTGAGTGGAGAGAGAGACAGAGAGAAGAAGATGAAGGGTTTTGTGAGGGGAGCGTTATCTTTAGGGTTTCCTGAGGAAGAGCAATTTTGTGACAGAGAGAAGGAGGGAGGAAAGTTTGGGAATTTTCGTGGAGGGAGGGGGGAATGTTTTCATGAAGGGAGGGTTTTCGTGAAGGAGGACTGCTCTGTTTGGCAGGTTTTGGGGAGTTGAAGGGTTGGGAAGAATATATTAAGGTTTCTTCAAACATAAAACATAGCATTTTGCTTTGGACGGTAGCGATTTTATTTCTGAATATCTAACGGACGGGAACACCGCTATCGAGAACGCTATAAATTATACAGCAAAACCGGATCGCTCCTATAGCAGTCACAATATGCTATAACTTATTTTTTTAAATATCAAAAAAACTTGTGTTGCTTCTCCCATGATTGGAACAGTAGATAGTTCAATTGTGAGCATTCGATTAACTCGGTTAACCGAACCGAACTACTAAATACCAAATTTGACCAAAAATCGAATAACAAAAATTGAAACAAACCGAAATATCCCATATCGAACCAAACCGAACGGAACAAATCTGTTCGATTTTAAGTTTATTTGGTTTAACCAATATTTCAGTTTATTTATAATTTTTTTGTCAATATATAGTTACTAAATGTACAAAGATATATTTCGCATATATATTACTAAATTTTCTTATTCGGTTTACCAGGGGAGAGAGGAATTTTATATAAAATTTCTGAAAGGTTAGTTTGATTTGAAGAGTATTCTGCAGACTCTTTGACATGATTTTTTTTACGGTAACGATTTAATCCCATTACGACGTTAAAACTTATATAGCATCCAAAATTTGATATAGAATTTTTTAATCATGTAAAATATACAGAATACGATGCTGCTTCTAATCGAACTGGATACCTTACTTTGACATACGGGCATAGCAACATAAGCAACATAAAAAAAACTATACCTTTAACAGCGTTCAAGACACTATATAAAGTTCTGTTAACAGCAAAATAGCAGGGAGGCATAAATACTATAGATAAACTGCTATTGTACGAAATTTTAATAGCACTTCACAATGAACGCTATAGATGATGATATTATAATAGCAGGGAGGCTCGAATGCTATAGATAAACTGCTATTGTACGCTATTTTAATAGCACATCAGAATGAACGCTATTGATGATGACATTCTATAGCAGGGAGGTTGTAATTCTATAGATAAACTGCTATTGTATGCCCTATTTGTTGTAGTGGGCTGACTTGTATTGGCTGCGATGGGAGTTCCCAAGTCTCTTGTAGAAAAGCGACTTAAGCTTCTGAACCGGAGCAAACGAATGTGCCATAGGAATGGAGATGGTGTGAGCATATCAGCATCCTGCACCTCATGCGGACAAAGGTAAGTAGCTGCGCCTCTGAACAGTGAAGGCGTTGGCTGTGAAAGGAAGGATATGACACCCTTGCACATCCGAGATTGGCGCAGGCAGGTAGCTGCACCTCTGGAATGAAGACACTGGCTTCTGAAGTAAAAGAAGTAGAGGGGGGGGTCCACCACCATCTTGCTTCTAAGGTTGGCGCAGACAGGTGGCTGCGCCTCTGGCTTACAGGCTTTGGCTTCTGAAGCAAAGAGCAATAAATATCCATTCTTTAAGGAACTTTCCTCTAGGCTTTGTCAAATTTGTACTAGATCCTTTGTAGAAGAACAGAATTAGTCCATTATGTATAGTCCTGGTGTGTCTATACTAGACTTTGGTAGACATGACAATAAAGGGACTTCTCTCCATATCTTCTGTTTGTCTTTTTAGAACCGAGCTTCAGTCTTTTGCATCTTCTGCACTTTGGCGAAGGGATGTCTTCAGTTGAAATTTTTTATGGTTCTACAAGACCCTCTTCAAAGTATCCCAAACTTGAGTCAAGCTCGGGATACTTTGAATAGAAGCATGAACACGTGTTAGGACTGTACGAGCTGGGTTATGGCTGGTGTCACGCCTAGCTCTTAGCATTAATTGTCCTGAGTCATCTTTTCAGAGCATGGGCTCCTGATGGCTTCTTGATATTAGATCCTCTGGCATCTTTGCACGGATCGTGCATCTCTTTAGAAGAAGAGTTTCAGAGTCACGTTCCTTCGGTCACTCACAGTATTGTCATCTGACATGGAGTGGAGCTTTAGCTTTACTTGTAAGCTTCCTTCTATCCGATGTCTGGCTCATGCTTGGACCACATGAACAGCCTATATAAAGGGCTATCCCCTTCAAGAGGAGACTCAGCTACTTCAATAATGGCCTTGCTTGCCCGAGCTCGGCTCCTGACGACCTTGGAGTTTGCTTGAGGTGGCCGTCGGTGGCAAATCTCTTTATCCAAAGAAGCTGTAGTAGAACTACTACTGGATCTCGAGATGTCCCCCGTCCTGGATGACGTGGGTGTTAATGGTGTCTCGAACCCTAGCTTCCTGAATTTATATTGGTTGCCATGCCAACCGAGGAATTGCAAGACCTGCTGCTGTGGTTGCTCTCTCCGGCCAGCTGGGGAGATAGGGGAGTCCTGTACTGGTCTTCATTCCCGCCTCGGGCCAGTAGTATCTTCGGGCGGTGGCTTCCTTTTGACTAGAAAATGATTGGCTCTGTCACCGCCTCGCCTGCGCTATTGCGAGCTTGTACCGCAATTTCAGCTCTTTTTTTTGCTTCTGTGTATATAACTACGAAGAGTCTGTAATAGGTCTTTGTAGCCACATGTTTTTATATGTAGAAGTTTTCTTGTTCCTTTTGCTTTTGTCTTCATAATAAAGAGGGAATCTTCATAATGGATTTGCCTGACCAGAGGTAATATGGACGTGGTAGGCTTGATTTTTGCCGGGGTATAAAAAACAATCCAGTGGTAATATGGACGTGAACTATTTTCTAGACCGTCGGGATAATCATAGAACTAATGCGAGAAAAACGACTACTAAGAGGTAATATGGACATGGTAGTTGCGTCTTCCAAGCATAGAAGATCAATCCAGAGGTAATGTGGACGTAAAGTGATTTATCTACTTGAGAGAATATATAGGAGGGAGGAAGAGAGATCCCCTTACCAGAACTCATGGGCACCCTTTGCAGGGGATATAGGTGCCTATGCTGGTTCTATCTTCAGCCGTAATACTTCTTTAGGAACTTGCTGTTGATGGGCATCATTAGCAAGTCACCATTAGGCTTAGCTAGTCGATAAGCACTGTTGGAGTATATCGTTTCTCTTTCCACTTGGGCTCGAACTTCCCAACCGTCTTGTGAGTCATCACCATCGATCTCCGTACTGCCAAGATCAGGTCGTCCACCTGGTAGGATCTTTCGTGGGCCTTTTTGTTGAAGGCCCCAGAGATGCGAGCTTGGTAAAGCTTAATCCTTTGCTGCACGAGCAAGCACTTTTCATCCAGCATTTCTAACTTTTGTAACCGCCTGTACTGATTGTCTTCAACGGTTAACTGATTAGTGATCATGTTAGCAGACAACATCTTCTTAAAGACTTGACCTGTGTTGGTATCGGAGTCCCAAATTGAGGTCAGAAGAGTGTAAGTGCCTCATGACTTCTTCCTCTGAATCTTCTGAGGTGGTCATATGTGTGATGTACCCCAGCTCTCGACGAGTACGTTGGTAGTAGTTTTTAGCTTTTTCCTTTGGAGTGCGAATCCGTAAAGGAATACGCCGGCCTTTGCCATAATTGAGCCCCTTGTTGCTATTCAGGTCGTAGACCATCTTCTGGATAAGATTTTTGGCTTGCACCGTGTAGCGGTAGAATTGCATTTTGTCGCTGTCGAGGTCTGGATCTTTAGGAGTTATTCACTGCGGATGCTCCAATCGACCGAATATGATAGGTTCCTCTTCTTTTTTCCTGACTGGAACTATGAAGTAGGCATCCCGGGCAGGGACAACTCGGCTCACATGGTTCGCAGTTGTCACTTGCGTCTGTAGTTTACATAGAAAATTGTCCAGGAAATATTTGGTGTTCCAGTATGCACTAGAGTAGTTCGATGATAACTTTCTATTAATAAAGTGGGATATTTTGTCTCGAAGGATTACGTCATTAAAAGAGTGGGCCTCTGTGTTGGCGCAAACGTAATCTTCTAGCTTTTTGTTAGTGAAGACTAGAGCTGCCGTCGGAGGAGAAGGAGGACGTCTCCCTTTCAGCTTGACCATCAAGGGAATTGTGGTCGGATGCTCCTGCACCGTCATGGTCGGCCTTGTGGACCTTCGAGGTAACCTTATTCGTATAGGCTCCTGACCATCTTTCATCATCATTGGAAGGGAAGGTGGAGCTTTGCCCCGAAGCTTAATAACGAGAGGTGCTGACACCTTGGGATGCCTCCCTTTCAGTCGAACCCTTAAAGGTTCTTCGGCCACTACTGTGCTTTTTGAAGCTGTCTCTGCCTTGTCGTCAGCATTATTGCTGTCATCGTCCCAGGGGACTGACTTGTAAAGATCGGCGTCCGTACAGTAGGCTTCAAGTCCTCAGAACGGGTCGATATCAGTGAACTCCATTTTGATTGTCCCATCGCTGGCCCCATACTTCATATACTGATGTCGGGTGGAAGGGACAATCATGTACTCATAGATCCTTGGTCGCCCCAACAACATATTATAGTTTATGTTCGCATCAATGACATAGCAAGTCACTTCAGTATGAAGGTCGTCGATTTGACATTTCAAGCGAATTTTCCCAGGGGCTCGCTCTTTCCCGCGTTGAAGCCACTGATTGTTGTGTTCAAGGCTGTCAACTGATGCATTGGAATCCCTAAAGTTTGAAGCAGGCTTCTTGGGATAATGCTCAGAGAGGAACCTAGGTCGATGTGATGCGATCAACCTTAACGGCACCGACATATCCTGTATAGTACAGGGATGGTGGTGCCGGTTATTCTTTAGCAGCATGTCTTGCTGGGTGAAAGTGATACTGGAAATCACTTCGACCATGCTATGCAATATGGGCAAGCTGTGGGATCCAATTTCGGTGGCCGAACCTGGGTGAGGAAGGACTCGACGTTCTGTAAAGCTTCACTGAGCGCATCTCCGGTCTCCTTAGAGAGGCGGAGGAGCTCAAAAAGTGATAATCTAGCCGGAGTATTAGCCAGCTGCGCTAGAATATCGAAGTTGTAGGGTTTGATAGGCCCTATTGCCAGATCTTTTCTGAGAGGTTTGTCAAAACGAACCTCCTTCTGTTTCTGCTTGTCCACGGTAGGGGCCCGTGATGGACCCGCCTCTGGTGCCTCAAGGATTTGAGGTGGACCTGCTCCTGATATATCTGGGACATAGAAAATATTTGGTGGAGACTTCTCCTGGTCTGGAGCTTGGCTCTCCTCTTGTCTCTGCACCGAGCGGGTGGTCACCAAAGCATCGTCGGTCGACGTCGAGACCATGCGACATGCCTTGCTTTTCTTCCATTTGGCATAAAGGGTCGTAGATGTCATCATGTTGGGAACCAAGTCAGGATGTATCCACATGACTTCATTTTGAGGCGCGGAGAATAGGACCATCCCTTGAGCATTGTCCCACGCTGGTGGAAGATTGACTACTTCCATCGTGCCTTTGGAATAGGGGCGACGCCATCTTGCACTTCTATGGCTGGAAAACTCCCGAACTGGAGAGTAACCATGTTAGCCGTGGCGGTCTTCTCATCGTAATCCAATGATATGACGTTGGCGTTAATGAGGCGCTAAATTTGCCTCTTCAACACATAGCAATCTTGTGTTGAGTAATGGACGTACTGGTGATAATGGCAGTACTTGGGATGGTCCACCTTTTTTACCTCATCAGGACGCCTGGGGTGCCGGGATGGATAATTTATCACTCTTCGTAAGCAGCTCGTAGGGCTCCAACGTATCCTTATCATTGAAGGAGTAAGTCTCCCTCGGCCTCTGTGCTTCCACGGACTTGGGGTTCACAGCTGCTGAACCTTTGGAGATATTAACGGTCATGGCTTTCTTGCCTTTTCTGTTTTTAGGGTTGTGGTAGACGAGCGTCTCCCCTTGTCTTCGGGCACAAGAAAGTATAGCCCCAGGTGCTGCACGTCTTGGGCTTTCCTTTGTGCGGCATCCGCCTCTATAATGAAAGGCATCCACTCCGTGCAGGGAGCATTGTGCCACAATTTTATAGCGGACAACATGTTCTTGCGGCAGGAGTCCATAAGCATAGGCTCGGGCATGCTGGGTGGTAATCTGAGGGCTGCCTGGCGGAAGCTGTCGATGTATGCGTGGACATTGTCATGACCCGCACCCACTGTGAGGGTACGAAAACGTAACAACGCCCAGCCTACGCCGCAGTGTCGGCGGTAGAGCGCTGTCCTAGGTTAATATACATCTAACAATAAATATATCTAAACAGTTTATACTCCCCGAATGGGGGTGACATAACAGTAAAACTCAATCACAACTAAGGAAGAGATAGCACGAAATGAAATAGAACTCAAGGAAGTAAATAGATGAAATAGCAGTAGTCTAAGATAAACCCAGCAATATCTAACAATACAAGGTCTCAGATAAAAGAATATATACAACTCATAACTGCAAATAAAGTCTAACTAAGACATGTCTCAAAACTGCATAAAGTAGGATAAGCCTAACTAGTCTAGTCTAGGCAATCGGGGTGATCTCCTTAGCTAAAGCTGGGTCCTCCTGAGGGTCTAGCTCGCAGGTGTCATCTAAGGCTGCCCCGTAGTAAGTGTCCAGGCAAGCCTCCTCCTCGTCCTCTGTAATATTTTCAACAGGTCCAGTCAGGACAGGAGCGAGCACAGTACATCTCAACAATTCATAGCAGGTTAGAAAGTATAAACATGCAGTAGAGTAAGATACAGGAAACTGAAAGGCAATACATGATGAAAAAAAGAGAACTGTATGTAAATAGCTACTGTATATAGAGAACTAATAGTGGCTAGTGAAGCAGAGTACAAGATAGCACATATGAACAGGACAGATTTGCACATGATCTACACTAAAGAGTTTGCACATGATCTACACTACAATGGAATTGTTCACATGACTACTAGCACTCCTCCGTTTTCCCCAATCAATACACAAGGATCTAAACAAGTTATGTTATTGTACATGATATCACATGGGGCCCTTAAAAGGGTGCACATGATAGTATACATGAAGGCTCTGTGAACATGAGAGTACAAGATTGACAAGAGTGTACATGTATAATGAAAGCACAGGGGTACATGATGAAAGTAAAACGCACATGATACAATATACCCGATGCTCCCGAGGAGGATAACATCGCATGAAGAGATCCATATAGTACTAATCCGTGATAATGTCGTGACAGCATCAAGTATAGTAATCTAAAGCAGGAATATAATTCTAAGCAGGATATGAAATGATCAGAGAATGTACTCGCCTGTATCTGAGTGTCCAATATGAAACGTACTATCCAAGGAGTGGTGTCTGGCTCCTAATCAGAACAGCACAAGTCACAACAAGTCCAGAATAGTAAAATGGAGTCCTACTATGCATTCTACATGATTCTAGGTCAATCTAGGCCAAAGTCAACTCTTGGTCAACTCTGGTCAACCCTAGAGTCAAACTAGGTCAACCAAGTCTAAATTAGGCCCAACTAATCTACCTTAGTCTGATCAAGCCTAGCTTAGCACTCCTACACATTCACTAGGTCAACTGACATCACACTTACACAATTATCTAGCACAAGGATCTATGCATCCTATATATACATTATCTACCTATATGATATCTATACACAAAAAGATATTCACAAACTATAACCCACAATACATTAATAACTTATATATACACCAAAACTTTACATTACCTATATATAGATACCTATATTAGAGTAGCATTACATATACACTCTTCAAAAGTAAATAGGATAGGCATGTAAGGAAACATAGGTAACTGTGTGTGGGTGTGTGCAACTTGTGACAGGAATTAGAATAGGTGGCCTGTGATTGTGCTTGCATATGAAATTGTGTGTGTCTACATAAAAATTCTTAGATTTAATGAAACAGTGTATGTGTGGCGAGTGAAGGTGAGGGTGTATGATGTGTATATATGAAGGCAAGGTGTGTGTATAGGGGAGTCCATTTCTGGACAGTGCAGAAATTTAGAACACAGAAATTAGTTAATCACATGGCAACTATCAATACACCTTATTAATTTCAGTTTCCAGTCATGGGACTCATTCCCAGGTTTTACAAATACAGTCATCAGCTATTGGTTCAAATGAAACACCAAAATAGTTCCAAACAGTTTATTAATCTCAGGTTGAAAACTGAGATTCAAACTCAGGAAATTCCTGAACAAAGGTTCAGTTCAGTCCCCTCCCAAGCCATATTACTAAACAATTGATCACCAAAACACCCAACCCCATTCTCAGTTAAGAAGGAAAGGAAAGAGGAAATCGATTCATTGTTTCCCCCCCTTCAAACTCAGTTTTCAAGTATAACCCAAAAAACCACAGATTTTCTATCTAGAAGCTCAGTTGACTTAAAACAATTTAAAACTTGAAACCATAACATAATGTATATCATTCAAAACCTTATCAAGAATCAAAACTGGACTGAAAAAGAAAAATCACACACACACTGGAAAAGCATTAAGGGGGCCGTCCATACACAGGTTTTTAAATTCAAGAAAACTCAGTTCAAGAAATTCACAGGTTAAGAAGAAAAGCAAAGGAAATCAACTCAATGTCCCCTTCCTCAATCTCAGTTTTTGAAGAAAACCCAAAATGACAGATTCAACCCCATCAATTAAAATCCAAAAGCTCACCAATCAATACAAAAATTGAACTATAGTTAGACAACAAATAGGAGAACAAGTCTAGGAACTAAAACCCAACATTTTAACAGTGATTTAAAGGGTTTAACAGTTGACAGGTTCAAGTTTACAAAACTGGAAACACAAGAACTGATACATGAGTTCAACATCTGCCAATGGATTAAAACCTAATGAAACGTAACAAAAATTCAATTTAAAGAGTAGGTAATGCATACACACAACATAAAGGTGTCCCCCATCCTATTCGTGTCCACCAGGATGGACACAACGTGTCCAGGCAACCAGGATACAAATTCAGTGCACAGTGAGGTATTCCTCGTGCACGTGTGCATGCGTGTCATGCACACGACACAGCACATGGTAGGCCACGTGCTCGTGCACCTGAATACCCCTATCCTAGGGCTAGGTCTAGGTCAACCTGCCCTGAGTCTTCGTGTCCGCGTGTCCAACTTAAACACGCATATCAGAACTCAAACACTCGTCTGCACAGACTGTGAGCAAAACCGTACGGTGTCTCGTGTTCCCCCGATACGACACGAGAGGTCGTGCCACTTGGGGAGTGTCGTGACAGACACTGCCCCAACGTGTGTGTCAAAAATCTCGTGTCCAAGTGTCGTGTCCAGGGAGAACTTGCCCCCGAGTAGCAGGGAATCCCTGTAGCACGCGCGCGAGCGTGTGCACGCGTGTGTCCAGGTCATGAAACTGACACGAAACGACACGACACTAACACACAAGGACAGGGATCAACAAACAAGATCTAAACTAACATTCCTATTTAAAAATATTGAATAAATACGATCGAAATGCCCTTTGAGGCATTTCGTCGAACACCTAGTCCTAGTTCTGATACGTGTCCAGAATGGACACGAAACCTCCGATACCCGACACGAAAATTACCCAGACCTTAGGGGGACCCTTAGGGCTTCCTATACATTAAGACTAAATGAAAATCCATGGAGATTTGAAGGAGTTACCTCTCAATGAACCTTCAATGGAAAAAGTCCCCTTTCTAGCTCCTTGCTTGGTATCCAAATCAACACACAACAACTCCAAACTGAACCAAATTATCCATAACAGCAAGAAAAATAGTATTAGAATTTAATACAACTAATTTGGGAAATTTAGGACCTATAATAGATTTATCATGAATTTATTTAGGTAAGAACTCACATCTTTCCTTAGAACTTTTGGATGAACCCTAAAAGAGGCTAGTCCTAAAATCTAGGAGGGACTTTATAGTGGAGGAATCCCTAGGTTAAACCTAGTTGGCCGGCCAAGTTGGGTTTGGGTGGGGTTTGAGCTAGGTTAGCTAGTCCTATCAAGTTTAGTCACAAAATGACTTGTGAAACCACAAGCCATTTATCAAAACACTTGATTCCTAAATTCCTAATTAAATTTCTAATGAATCAAAAACTACTAACTTAAGTAATAGGTTAGCCTAGAGTCACTTGACCTAACCATGCCCAACTAACTAGGGTTAGCTTTTAGGTTGGTCTACAAGGGTCAAAACTAGTCAAAAATCAAACTGGTCCAAATAAATCCAAAATAATTCCTAAAAATTCCCATAAATTTTAATTAATACATAATTTTAAATTACCCCAAAATGACAAATTTACCCTCAAACTATAATTGTGGTAGTGACAAATCTACCCTCCTTAAAAGAATTTCATCCTCGAAATTGAAAGGCGAACTGCAACTGATGAGAAGGATAGAAAGTATACCTCACGGTCCAAAAAGATAAGGGTACCGCTCGCGCATCTCATCCCCCCGCTCCCAGGTAGACTCTCCTGAAGAATGATGCCTCCATGCGACGCGTACCAAAGGTATCACCTGGTTCCTCAGAACCTTCTCCCGTCGATCCAACACCTCCACTGGCTGCTCTGGATATCTGAGAGAAGGCCCAACCTCTATCTCCGAATGATCGAGCACATGGCTAGGGTCAGCCACGTACCATCTCAACTGTGATACATAGAATACGTTGTGGACCCCCACAAGTGCAGGCGGCAAGTCTAGCCTGTAAGCCACGTCACCGACTCTCCCGCTGATAACGAAAGGGCCGATGAAGCGCGGGCTAAGCTTTCCGCCTCCACCAAAACGTATCGTACCAAGTCGAAGATATCCTCAAGAAAACTTGGTCTCCGACCTAATCACAAGCAAGGTCTCAATTATATAAATAACAAACATGATAAAAAAAATCACAAAGAAACACCCTAAATCTAATCCTACTCTAATCTGTACCTCAAACTCCAAGGGCCTTCGGTGGCTATCGGCCCAGTGCCGATGTCTGTCCTGTGCCATGTAAAGTCTGTCCCTGATGAGCTTCACCTTTTCGGCTGCATCCACAATCATCTCTGGCCCCAGCAAAGCTCGCTCACCAACATCATCCCAGGATAAGGTGTACGGCACCTACGCCCGTACAGAGCCTCGAAAGGTGACATCTCGATGCTGGCCTGGAAACTATTGTTATAGGCAAACTCCACCAAATGAAGATGATCCTCCCAGGAACCTCCAAAGTCCAGGACGCACGTCCGCAGCATATCCTCAAGGGTCTGAATAGTTCGCTCTGACTGTTCGTCCGTCTGGGGGTGGTATGCAGTACTAAACTTGAGCTGAGTGCCCAAGCTGGTCTGCAGACTCCTCCAGAAATGGGAAGTAAAATGGCTATCCCGATCTGAGACGATGCTGACCGGAACTCCGTAGATCCTGACTATCTGCCGCATATACATCTCCGCCAACCTCTCTGTAGACGTACCCACCTTGAATGGCAAGAAGTGGGCCGATTTGGTCAACCTATCAACGATGACCCAAATCGCGTATTTCCCTTCTAGAGTATGCGGCAATCATGAAACGAAGTCCATCGTGATATGCTCCTATTTCCACTCGGGAATGGGCAGCGGCTGCAACAATCCACCGGGCCTCTGCCTCTCTGCCTTGACCTGCTGACAGACCAAGCACCTAGCTACAAAGTGGGACACCTCCCGCTTCATTCCTGACCATCATACATGCTCCCGTATCTCGGTACATCTTGTTGGCACCCGGGTGTATAAAGTACTGAGATCTGTGGGCCTCCTGCATAATCTGCTCTCTGAGCTCCCCGCTAGGCATACATAACCTGACACCGTGCCTCAGGCACCATCCTCTGCAAGTGAAAACTCAGGATCCCCCACTCCTATACTGATCTGCTCTCTGATACTCTGCAAAGCCACATCCTCGAACTGGGTCGCCTTGATCCTGTCCACCAAGTCTGACTGAATCTGTATCCCCCAGAGCTGCATCTGCACTCCCGGCACGATCACCTCAATCCAAGGCTCTCCAAGTCGGCAAGCAAATACTGATC
>JANAVB010011915.1:0-83856 GCA_029216955.1 Iris pallida | reverse complement strand
GTACTCCTCGGGGAGTCATTGCTACACAGTGATGCAATTTGGTCTCAAGAACGCTGGTGCTACCTACCAGCGAGCTATGAGCACTATCTTCCGAGAACATCTTCGTAAAACAGTCGAATATTATGTTGATGATATAGCTGTTAAAAGTCGTCTAAAAGAAGATCATATCCAAGATTTGAGAACAATCTTCAATCTTATGCGTCAACATCAGCTCAAGATGAATTCCACCAAGTCATTCTTGGGTGTCTCTAGTGGTAAATTTCTCGGCTTCGTTATTACCTCTAAGGGTATACACGTGGATCCCGAGAAGATCAAAGCCATTCAAGAGATGCGTCCTCCATGCAACCTAAAAGAGCTACGAGAATTCCAAGGCTGACTTGCGTACATCAGGAGATTCATTTCGAACTTGTTTGGATGTTGCAGACTATTCACTCAACTAATGAAGAAGGGTGTATCTTTTATTTGGACTGAAGAATGTCAACAAGCATTCGACGACATCAAACGATATCTCATGAACCCACCAGTTTTGGTGCCACCAATCTCAGGCATTCCATTCTTAATGTATATCCGTGCTATGGATCATTCGTAGGGTGCTTTACTCGCCCAAAAGAACAAAGAAGGTCACGAACAGGCCATCTACTATCTCAGTCGTACTATGATTGGTGCTGAACACCGTTATAGTCCGGTTGAGAAAGAATGTCTGGCCCTTATGTTCGTTGTTCAAAAGATAAGACATTATATCATTGGTCAAACCATTCATGTCAAATCCCGAGTCAATCCTCTTCGGGTATTAATGAAGAAGCCTAGCACACTCAACTCTCGGCTTGCTACATGGGCCATCCTTCTAGCCCAATATGACATGGTGTATGTTCCTCAAAAATCTGTTAAAGGTCAAGCACTGGCGGATTTCTTAGCAGCTCATCCTGTACCAAAAACATTCAAGCTTTATGATAAAATTCCGGACGAGACGTTGGAAGTCAACTTGATCTCTGAAGAATTTCCAACTTGGCGTCTATTCTTTAACGGAGCATCCAGAATTGGACCCAAAGGTGCTATTGTAGCCGGAGTTGGAGTTGTTCTCGTTTCCCCAGATGGATCAACTATCCAAAGAGCCTACTCTCTAGATGAGCCTTGCTCTAACAATGTAGCAGAGTACAATGCTCTACTTATCGGTCTTCAATTAGCCAAGCAATTGAATATTGAATATCTTGAAGTTTACGGTGACTCTAAGCTGGTTGTCAACCAGGTTAGAGGAACTTATGAAGTCCGTCATCAAGATCTGGTACCTTACTTTGAGACAGCAATCAACATGGCTACATTGTTCAAAGCTTTTTTTATTGAATATGTACGCCGAGCTTGTAATACTGAAGCAGATGCCTTAGCCAATCTTGCAGCAGTCTTAGCTGTCCCCATCCGAAGACAACAAGTGGTGGTTATTTCTAATCGAGAATTATTTTGCATAGAAAACAATCGTAACATTGAGTTCAGTAATTATGCTAAAATTAATGTTATCAATGAAGATTGGAGAACTCCTTTCATCGACTTCGTGGTTCATGACATACTCCCCGAAGATCATAAGGAGGCTACAAGTATTCGACAAAGATCTCTATGATTCTACTACAATCAAACCACTAAGACTCTCTATCGACGGACTTTTGACGGTCTTCTTCTACGCTGTTTAGCTGGTGATGAAACAAAACAGGTGTTACGTGAAGCTCACGACGGTGTTTGCGGAGCACATCAGCCCGGTCCTAAACTACAGGATCGTATCCGAAGAATGGGTTACTACTGGCCCTCTATGGTATCAGATGCCATCGAATATGCAAGAAAATGTCGAGCCTGTCAAATCCATGCAGACTTCATTCATCAACCTTCGGAATTTCTACATCCGACAGCTGCTTCTTGGCCTTTCGAAGCTTGGGGCATAGATGTCATAGGTCCTATTAATCCTCCTTCTTCTAGAGGACATCGGTTCATTCTAGCAATAACAGACTACTTCTCTAAGTGGGCTGAAGCTATACCTTTGGGTGAAGTCAAAACCAGCAGTGTTATTAACTTCGTCAAACACCATGTCATTTATCGATTTGGTGTCCCTCGACGAATTATTCATGACAACGGACCGCAATTCATCAGCCAAAAATTTACCAGATTCTGTGATGATCACCGGATTGATAATGTCGCTTCGACTGCCTACAATCCTGCTGCTAATGGTTTAGCCGAAGCCTTCAACAAAACTATTATCAAGCTTCTCAAAAAGTTTGTATCTACTAACAAATGAAATTGGAGTGAAAAGCTTGGCGAATGTCTATGGGCCTACCGAACTACGGCCCGCAATCCTACGGGTTTTATGCCTTTCTCTTTGGTATATGGCTGTGAAGCTGTTCTTCCTCTGGAACTTCAAATTCCTTCTTTAAGGATTGTCATTGCTAACGAACTCACTACAGAGAACAATGATCTTCTTCGACTTCAAGAATTGGAGGCACTCGACGAAAAGCGATTATGGCTCAACAACATATTGAGTTATATCAAGCCCGTATTTCGAAGACTTTCAATCGTAAAGTGAAGGTCAGAGCCTTTCAGCAAGAAGAACTTGTTTTAACAGTCAGACGTCCTATGACTATGACTCATATGAGCAAAGGCAAGTTCGACGCAAAGTGGGAAGGTCCATACGTTGTGAGCAAAGTCTTCTCAAATGGAGCGTATCAACTCTCAGAACTGAATGGACGAATTGCAATGATGCCTATTAATGACAAATTCCTTAAAAAGTATTATGTGTAAATGTAAATACTTGTAAATGATCAGACAAGTTCATGTTCATAAATAAAATTTTATTTAATCATGAATGATAGTACATGATATTAAGGAAGATCACTATCATCCTTCTCTACATTTGGACGCGGACCACTACCGTCCTTTTCAAAAATACTGTCAGCAAAAGAACCGAGAACCTCTTTACTGGAACCCACGAGGAACTTGCAGGCAGCCATCCTCATGGCTTCTTCTTCTTCAGTCCTTCCTGGTTCAAGCAGAAAATCTAAGATATCTCGCGGTGGCTTGGGTGCAGACGAACCTTCGCCTGCTTCTGCTTCCTTTGGCTGAATTGGATCGACATGACGTTCTTTAACGTCTTCTTCAACCTTCGGAGTGAGCTCAGTCTTCTTGAGTGCATCTTCAGACGAGATTTTTATGTTGAAAAGTGAAAGTGCTCATTCCTGTCAGATTTTTGTCCTATTTATAGACAGAGATTTCTCAAACAACGAAGCGACACATTCATTATGACGATTCACCCGTTCATTCATTATCACCCGACGGTTCGCCCGGTTCACCCGCTCATTCATCATCACCTGACGGTTCATCTGTTCATTTAATTCACTCCGTCCGTTCATTACATTCATCCGATGGTTCATCCATTTACATTCATCCGACGGTTCGCTCGTTCATTCATCATCATTTGACGGTTCATCCGTTCGTTATTTTTCATTTTTGACGGTTTGTCCGTTCGTTCCATCATTTGACGGTTTTTCCGTTCATCTTACATCCATATCAGCAACTTATCGTTTCGATTAAGTTGTCAATTGAAATAATAATGTTCTGTATATTCTGCCATGTCCATATTACCTCTGAACAGATATAATGAATATAATTATTTTCTATAAAATCATCAAGAAATATATCATGTCTTGTACCTCTGAATATATTTTCTATCTCTATTATTTATATCTGAACAAGATATGCAACAAATAATGGAGCCACAACAAAAAATGTCTTTTATTGACTGAAATATAAGACATTACAAAAAAACGCACATATTGCAAAAGACATAAAGTACAAAATATTCCATCTAAGATGGAGGTATCATCAGGTTGTCAATCTGCTGCTTCAGAGTCTGCAGCCGTTCGTCGCGAGTAGACATCACCCTCCTTCTCGCTTCTTCCATTCCGGTTTCTTCATTGAAAACGGGCATGGACACTGTCCGACGTGTAATCTCAGCACCATGAGTCGCCTCGTATTCTTCCTTCTCATAAGTTAAAGCCTGGAATTGTTTGATGGCAACTTGATGATCAACAATTTCATCTTCCAACTCCTTCTGGAGATGAGTGATTTCTGCCTTCAGCTCATTAGCTCTCTTCTCTTTCCTCTCAGCCATCAAAGTTACTGATTCCAGTTTAGAGTTATATTCAGCGGATTTTATAGAATAAGCTTCCAAGAGATTCTGAAGGTTCATCCTTTCAATATCAGCTGCTAGGGCCATTTGTTCAAATTCAGCCTGCACTAGGGATTCTACTTCCTCTTTGTTGAGTGCTTTATAATTCTTTATAGAAATCTCTAATTCATTCAGTATATGCTCAAGAAGAGTAGCTTGAGCTTCGTCACCTTGCTCCCTTACAGCCCTCACTAAGAGAGAAGTCAGATTTCTGACCATGAAAAAATAAGCGCCCTCTTTGTCCATCATTTTGTTGACTAAGGGTCTCAAGGATTCAAAGAAGCATCTGGTAAACGATTGGACGACTTGCTGATTAATTGCCAAAGTGCCTGGAGTTGCAGCTACTCCTGTTGAAGATGAGGTAGCAGGATCTCGTGTCTGAATAGCAGGTTCTTTAAATAATGGAGCCAATGTGGAGCTAGTCGTCCCTCCTGGTTGTTCCTCTGCAAAAGTAAAATTGTTATTTTGCTAGTCGTTTGCTAAATAACCAAAAAGATCAAATGAAGACAGTCTTACCTTGGTTCGATCCAGCAATGAGCTTATCCCCTGCAGGAGTAGACTCTGGCAGAGCAGAAGTAGCTTCAGCTATAATAGCTTGGCTACTGCCCGCTTCAGAACCACAAGACAAATGATGACTACTGCTAATAACCACCGTCGGTATGGGCACTATATCCGTCCATATCGGAGGTGTTAGAGGAGTCTCATGATCTACAGGAAATACAAATAAAGATGTTAGCTATCAATTCATTCAAGAGGAGATTGCTAATTTCATTTTTACCTTGAGGATCATTGACGGGAGTTTTTTCCAGGGTTTCTTCATCTATTACTTTTTTTGGAACCTCAACATCCTTTTCAGGATTTAAGGTATCGGTAGCATTCTCTGGAGCCTCAACATCCTTTTCAGGATTTAAGGTCTCAGCAGCATTCTCTGGGATTTCAATATCCTCCTCATTTACATCATTGACAGCAGTAGGAGATGTGTGCACTTCATCATCTTCTTCAAGATCTTGCATGTAGTCATCAATATTCTCAGATGAAGAGCTTTCCTCATCTTCGTCTTCTTTTGGTGCCTTCTCGCTGGTAGTCGCTGCATGGTCACCATAGTCATCTAGAGGACTGTAACTGCAATCTTCTAAAGCCGCAATTACTTCGCGATCTTCCTCTTCGCGAATGGTTCTAGGAGTAGGCGGAAGTTCAACAATCTGTAACTGCTCTTCCCTCACTTCCTCCACAGTACTTCCTCTAGGCTCTTCGGCCTCAGTTCCCGGAGCAAGATCTATTCTTTGCTCGATCTCTTCTCTATGTTCAGGACTAGGAGTTTTATTCCTAGGCTCTGAAACAGGAGTAGGAGATGGCAAGGTTAATCCAGCTGCAGCATCCATCACCATTGAAGACAAGGCCCGATTCCTTCTGAGGACCAGCTTCTTTCTTTTTAATGGCCTCTAAGGGCTCTCTATATTGATAGTTTCAACTTGTTTCTGGAAAGAGGTTGGTGTAATAGCCTCTTCTTGCTGAGATGACTCGGCCAGTTGCCGAGACTGAGATCGAGTAGTGATCTTTTCAGAAGAGTGATCTAAGATCAACTTCTTCTTTGCTGCTGGAGCAGGAGGATCTTCTCTTCTTTTCCTTTTTGCAGGAGATTTGCCCACCTTTAGAGAGACACGTAGTGGTGCATTTACTTCTTGAGGGAACATAATATCCCTCGAAGCTTCCAAAGGTGCATCTGCTGGCACGTGCACCTCATCATTTCCAGGGAGCGATAGAGCAACTCTTCATTTCTTCAATCTCGTCGAAGAAGCGAAACTATCTGCGAGATTAAAATTCTCAGCAAAAGTGTTCGCGGATGTATAAAATACTGAATAAGTGAATAGCATCCGAGGACCATAAGTGCTATTTGCTGGCATCGAGAATATGGCTTTCGTATCACGGGCATTATAGTAAGCCTAGGCTCGGGCCCCGTCTTTCAAAAAACCCTTGCCTTGGAGGCAGGTGATTGTATTCCCCACATGGAATTGATCATATCCAAACTGCCGAGCAAATCGGCTGGGGAGATATGGTTCTAAGTAACATTCCTCTTCGAACGGTATATCAAATGAAACGGTCGAATTATCTTCAACCATTCAAAGGCTACACGGTTTAGAGGTTGCATCTTTGAGTCCACCATGTTTGTTGGCATCTGATCATGTCCAGCAGGAAGAGGAGCACAACAAAAGTTCCATCCTCTATTCAGATTTAGAACATATCTACACTCGCTCAAAGAAGTGTACTTCTATTTACTATGAGAGTACCTTCGCAGAAAGCTGCCATCAACCGGTCCCATACCGGGGTCCATTAAAGTCGGATAGTGGAGAAGCAACCATCCAAATAGATATGTGTATGACAGTTCTAGGCGAGGGAATTCTTTCTCTCCTTTTGCTTTCAGCATCAGATCGACATACAAACGAAGACTGGCATTTAATTTACAAGTCATTGCTGATAACAGGTCCACCTTGTAGCCAAAGACTAACTTGACGGCGGCAAAAAGAACGCCGCGATGAAAGTGGTCCACAGCACTGGATCTTGGGACCACAAATCGCCGGAGCCAATATGTCAGAAACCCTGCCAATTGGGCTTCTTTTGACATGGGTCTATAACCCATTCTCAAATAACTCTCCAGAGTGTCCCCTTTCTTTAAAGGAGGATATTGATAATCACCTTTCATTTGTTTATCAAAATTACCACTCTCTTCCATCAGCTTCATAACTTCTGTATTGCTCAAAGGTTTGAAGAAATTAGGATAACATTTATCGTTTTCCTTAGTCTTCTTCTCTTCTATGTGGTTAAGGAACAGATAGGGTAACCATTTCGAAGAATAACAGGTGTTTGCTGTAGCACTCTTATAAAACAGGGAACAGATCTTGTAATGGCATAGCAGTTCCTCGAATACTGCTACCATTGCTGCATTTTCCCTTCTAAGTTTGTCCAACTCATCATTGGTTGGATCAAACTCTTCAATGGAGCGTCTGCCATTGGCAAGTACGAGATATATTTTATCTCGTGGAGTGCAAACCCAATTTCTCCACCAGGGGTCATAAAAGTTCCTGTTCTATAATTATATCTTTCAGCCAAGGCCAAGAACAGGTGTGAATTGGGTGCAAAACCATAAACAGTGGCGTGTACTGCTTGGTACAAATTGATTTGTTAAAGTCTGCCTTCAAATGTTGTCAGAATCCAATTTGCAATACAGTTCCATCTCTTGTAATCTGGATTCACCAATCCAGTTAATCTGATATCCTGTTCGGGGTACTTTCCTTCAGCTTTTGCAAATTCGTTTGTAAATATCGGTGTTCTTACAGGCATCAACAAAGAGGAGTTCTCTGGCGGAATGCAACCGGGTCTCAAGCCTCTCAATAAAACACTGTATCGATCAGAGGAGTTGTAGAACATATCCTTCTTATTTGACCCCTTCTTCACGAAAATTTTCCCTGCACGGGCGTCTTGGAAAAGAGTGAGGTTCCACTCCATCTTCCTCGGATAGCTCGTATGAGCATACCGGGATAAAGGGAGACAGCGGGCAATATCTGGTATAAAGAATGACCTATCTTCCTGATGGACTATTCTTTCCTCCATCCTCGGCCTTGGTTGAGAGCTTTTCTCAAAAGCCTCACCAAACAAGAATAAAGGTTTCTTATGAATAACAGCGTCTGCTGATTCCAGGGGTTGTCCATTCATTAAACACAGTAGAGTCTCATTGTCTTGAGATATTAGAATCGCCTGACGGGAGGTCGGTAGATCATACTGGGGATAATGTACATGGGAGAGATCCTCTTTATACTCTGACTCTGAAAGAGTTCCCACAAAAGTTTCATATTCTGGATCTTCTCTCACGTTAACTGCATCAAACAGAGAAAATAAAAATCAGTACAAGTCAAGTCAAAGATTCTGTCATCAGTTTGCGCAAAATCAGAATGCACAACATCAGATTGTGCAGCATCAGTTTGCGCAAACGTCAGACTGCACGAACAAATAGCCATCAATTTGCGCTGACAATCTCGCGCAAATCAGCAGATGGTGCTGACATCTGCCAGCGCAGTTCAACCGATTGTGCAGAAAGTCGCTTTTCATAAAAATAAAGAGTTAACTGATTTGTGTAACCAGAACCCTAAAGAGGGTGGCGCAGTATGATCACATCTCTAAAAAGAGATGGATTTTGAAGAACAGTGAGATCAAAACCCTAAAAAGGGTTTTTGATTAAAAAATCTCTATCTGACATTGCAGGGTGCACGGATTCATGACGAGAAGCTCGTCGTGCAGCTCTGTTTGATGATTCGGCCGGGGCTTTGCCCTTAGCGGTGGCGGAGGATCGTCGGGGCGCCATGAAGATCGTCGGAGAAGGAAGTCGAAGTTCGTTCGGAAATTTCTTTCTCTCAAACACAAAGGAGGCAAAGTAAAGAAATGAAATGAAGAGGAGAGCTATTTATAGTTTTCGAAAACGAAACGGCTGCCTCAGTTTGCGCCTAAAATTGTGGACAATCCCTCAGATTGCGCAGCCAGCTTACATCATGCACAAATTGATTCAAATTTCAAAATTCAAAGTATTTCGAAATTTTGAATAAATTCAACTTTCGAAAACTTTGAAGGGGGTCTTGTAGGTCCTAAAAAATCAAGTGGCACACATCAACAAAGTCAGAAAATCAAGAAATACAACTTTTAGATGATTTGCGCAGACAACAGATTGTGCACCATTCAGATTGTGCAGGATCGATTGCGCACACTCTCAATTGCGCAGGCTGACGTGGCAAATCACTATCATTACCTGACACAAATTAAATCTTCTGACAACTGACAGCACGGAGATCGAGACGGCCGTTTGTTTAATTGTGCAGCATGGCACTCGAGGACAGCTGGCAGCACAATCCATGTTGGCGTAACCCGAGTTGGCGCAATCCATTTCCTGCGCAAATCAAGTTGGCGCAATCCAAAGTCTGCGCAGTTCAATGTGCGCGTTCTGCCAGTACAAATGATAAACTACACGTGGCATTCATGCCATCAATTGCTCATTTTGTGGCAACTGCCTATGCATGATCATGCGCATTTCAATCAAATGATGCCATGTGTCCAAGACAGTTAACCCATGATCCAACAACTGCCTGCGCAGTCCATTGCTGCACAAACCAATTGCTGCACAATCTATCATGCGCAGTCCAGAATAACTGAAAGTTAGTTATTTCTTAGAACTCTATAAATAGAGTTTCAAGTCTCCATTCAAAGGGGATGACGAATCAATAATCAGAGATCAGAGAGTTCAGAAGTTCTTGCCCAAGTGCTGCTGCATTCTTCCGAGGCTTTTGCCTTCAACTGCCGAGGCTTTCTGCCTTCAATTCCAGAGTTGTTCTCAACTTCAGAGGCTTCGTCTTCAGAGTTCACATCGTCCAAGAGATAAAGCAATCGTCATCTAGATTGGATTCCTAAAGTTGTACCATTCCCAGAATTCAAATTGTAATCTTTTAGAAAGTTTGTATCAATAAAGTTCTTCAACTTTTATTTTTGCAAACAATATTCCTGCTAAGAGCCAAGTTCAACCTCTTATTATCAAGGTCAAAGGACGTACTTCTTGTACGAATAATCCGGGATTACCATTGATTGTCAATCTTGGCAAATCTACACAGAAGACGGATGATGGTCCACTGTTGATTAATCCGAAGCGTAGCAATCAGACAGTAAATGATGTAAATATTGATCATTCTGTACTTTTTGATATCAATGAAGATTTCCTGTTCGAGTATATGGCTGTCAAGTTTATTGAGAGAATGACTTTATCTTCTGATAATCAAAGTCATCAATATAACGACAACATAGAACCGGAAGAAACTTTATACATTGATCATAAGGAGAATTCTTTCCCTCCTTATACAGATGTTGGATCGTATGCTCAAAAGTTCCTAACATCTTTTCCTTATCTTCTACCTGTGGCTGCTTTATCACAAGCTTGCGTAACTTTTAGACGTCATGAAGAATCTTATTTCATGGTTCCGTCTGATAAGAAAAACAAGCGCCAAATTGTGTTTGGCCTGGCTAGAAATATCCCTGTTGCTCAGACAGATGAGCTGAAGGATAAAGACAAAGGAAGAATCCGAATTGACAAATACAGTCAGCAATCTATCAAGATCATTCAGAACATGGGGTATGATTTGAAGACTATGCAAGGTCTCAATCAAGGCAAGGGCAGACGATTACCATTATGTGGTGATCCGTTTTACCAAAAGACTCGTCATGGGTTGGGATATGATCCGTCTCACATGTTTAATGATGATATACAAGAAGAATTTTCTTCTAGCTCTTCGCAATCATCAGATTCGTAAGAAATTCTATTCATCGAATCCGATATTTCTCATTCCTCATATTGTGAATCTGGATAAGTACTCTCAGTCAATATGGTTCAAACTGATGGTGAATCCGAACCATTTAAAAATGTCCCTCGAGCCACCATCGGTTCATTTATTTCTCTCATATATATCTACAACAACATCCGTCTTCTTAATCCCCAGCTACCAAAGTTTGGTTAAGCTGATTACTTGTCTCTTTGAAGAGAGATTTTGATCTTTTATCTTACCAATTAGTATATAAAGTTGGATTTATTATTTATCATGTTTTCATAACCTCTGGATAAATACTAAATCTACCTTCTTTTTCTATCTATTATGCCCATTTGACCTCTGCATAGATATTAAATCTACTTTTCTTTGGGTTCTTACATACTGTCATGTTTATATTACCTATGATAGTATTGTACACTCTAAATAGAAAATAAGATTACATTATCTATCATGTTTATATTACCTCTGGATAGATATAATGTTTGAGTTTAGAAAATTTGTCATGTTCATATAACCTCTGATGAGTATTTTCTACCCCATACAAAACAAGATTTCATCATAGACTTGTCACGTCCATATTACCTCTGATAAGTGTTTTCTATCTCCTACCTATTGTTTAAAATTCAACGATAGGATCACAAAACAAATCTTTCATTCATTTTTGGTGGAAATACTACAGAATGGATAAGACAAAAAGATGACAAAACACTCTCTTAAGGTGGAGTGGAAGCATCTTGGAGCAACTTTTTTAATTCTTCTAGCCGTCTGCCACGAGAACTCATAACCTTATTGGTAGCCTCTGCACGTCGAGCTTCAGGAGTGCAAATACGGGAAAGTTCAGCAAAGGTGATTATCAAGTTGTCCTTTGCTTCATCAAGAGTTCTGATGGTCGACTCAGCCCCAAAAGCTTTTTCTTCTAAAATTGAGCTTTGGGTGAGGTATAGATTTCGAGCATCGATCATCTTCTCTCTTTCAGCCTTCAAGCAAGCTAGCTCTGCCTCAACTTCGCAGATTCTGTCATTCTTACTCTGAATATCTTTGTTCAAAGCATCATAAGCCACTCTGTGGCCATGCAGTGCAGGTTTTATGCCAGTCAAAAAGGCTTTCTCTTTAGCAACCTTCAGACTGTGTTCACGGAGGGCTGTATTATATGTAGTCTCTCGAGCAAGATAATCAGCTGTTAAGGCATCATATTCTTCCTCGATGAGACTTTCAACAGTTTTACTAGACAGATTAAGATATTCTCTGATTAGCTGTTCAAGGTCCTCCACAATTTTCTCCAATGCGGCAACTCTTTCAGTATCGTTGAACAAAGCAACGTTCTTGATGGTCGAAGCCATTGCCATCTTTAGAGTCTCATAATTGAGGCCCTTATTTAGGACCATTGCTATTAAGGTTGCCAGGCTCTTATAAAAGGTGTCAGTATAAATCTCAATGAGGAGATCCATTTCTGTGCTGGAACTTGGCGTGGCAACAATATCTACCAGATCCCTTTCTCGAAAATTGGGAACAGATGTTGGTGGTGCAACAGTAGGATGAGACGAAGTTGTGGTTGCTACTACCGTTATAGCCAATTGATCCCTAGAAGCTTCAGGGATTATATCTCCAATCGGTGTAACAACAGATGGAGGTGGAGCCGGTGACGTTACTACTGTTGTCTGGTTCCCAGGGACCTCAGTATCAACGTCTTCAATATTTGTCACTCCAGCCGTTTCTGGCGTTCTGGTGGTGGTAATGTCGGTGGATGTGGTGACAACTACAAGAGCTGGTTCAGATTCTGACATTGGCTTGTCAGAAACTGGATCAATGACAACAGTAGAGGATGTTATTATTTCCTCAGTTTCTGTTGGAAGTTCAAGCATGCCTCCAACATCTCCTTCAATTGATTGCTCTATAGGATTTCCCAATGTTTCAGCTGTGGTGAAACTTTCTATAGCTAATTCTTTGTTCAAGTCTGGATCACCTCCAATAGTCCCATCATCACCTACAGTGGGATCGACTCTATTCTTCTCTTTGTGCTGATCCTCAGCAAGAGAAGACAATTCAGATTGTGCTTGTTGTGCCTCAAGTGATGGAGGATGTTCTTCTTGAGGCTCCATCTCAGGTTTTTGCACTCCCCCTTCTTCAGCATCTGAGTTTCCTGAAGAAGAAGCTTCCCCTTCAGACTCCTCATTTTCTTCATAGATTTCTTCTTCTTGAGGAGGAAGAACTACAGGCTTTGGTGTAATTATGACATCTGCAAAATGAACAAAAATAAGTATACAAAATCATGATATATAATTTTGTATAGGTTTTGTATAATACTTGGAATATGTGTATTTTTTTCAAGATATGTATCATAATCACCATCCCAGTCATCATCCTCAAAGTCAAGAGCCGGTTCGTCTGATGGAATACGATCTTGATCAGCAGTGGATACAGTAGTAGTACCCTCCGTAACTTGTGCCTTGGACGGCAAAGATAAATGAAGCGAGGTGCTAAGACGTCTAGGAGACAAAAGTGTTACAGCTCCTGATCCAACTATCTGTGGAGGGGCTGAAGATCCTTCTCCAGGATGGACTGAGGAAGAATCGACAAGAAGATCTTCTTCAATATCCTCTTCTGGAGTGTGAACGCTTGGTTTGGAAGGCCTTTTTGTGGTAGACCTCTTCCTCTTTTCCGGAGTTTTCATTGGAGATGTGGCGACTGCACTCTGTTTTCTTTTTCGGCCTTTACCAATAATAATAGGTTCTGCAGCTGGTTCTCCAACTCCTATTGGGATAACTACTAAAAACGGATCTGGGATGCCAGTATCGTCAGGGATGTCTACTGGTACCCTGACCTGCTCCTCAATATCTCCTTCTTTAGGCCACCTCAAACTACCCTTCATATTGTAACCATGGACAAAAGAACGAATTGAAGCATAGAAGTGGGCATACGTATGGAGTATACGTAGTTCTGTAGTGCTAGTGGCAGTCGAAATCCTAAATTTAGCACCAGTCCGAGCAGCACAGAAATACCTCCAACGCCTACCTCCGTCAAGTAATTTCCCATAGTAACGAAAATTAGTCAAAGGATTACCAACATGAAGTTGGTCGTACCCAAATTGGCGAGCAAACCTACTGGGTAAGTACGGTTCGAACGCACAATTATCTTTATTTCTGTACATCAGATGAGAAGGTCTGATGCACTGAAGCCATCTAAAGACTGACTGTGGCAGTACAACTCTTCTTTCAACTTCGTCTTCAAACTGGACACCGAAGCAATCTGCTGGAACTTGCGGCCGGGTACAAAAGAAGTTCCAACCATATGAATAATTCCGAACTGCTCGGGTATCTGCCACAGTCGTAGCAATCCATGTAGCCTTGCTGAATTTTTGGAGGAAGACCTCCGCATCATCACCTGGGCCAGGCGGTAATAATCTGCAGTTGTGATGCAATAACCAGCCCATCAGATAAGTGTAGGACATCTCTACTCTAGGGAAAACATTCCGATGAGGAGCATTGTTGATTAACTCCTCGCCGAAGGTCCTTAAACCTGCATTTATCCGACACACCATGGCTGACAGCAGGTTGATCCTGACTTTAAAAACCAGACGTACTGCTGGCCATAGCACACTGCGGTGAATTCTGTCAACAGTACCAATACCCGGTACAACCCATCTTCTCAACCACAAAGAAAGAAGGCCTGCCAGCAAATCTCTCCGTGAGATTTTCTGACTACCATATCTGAGGAAGCTCAAGGCTTCAGTTCCGGCAGGAAATTCCCCAGTCTTCGTAGACAGATATTTATTCGGGAATTTGTAAGTAATCATCATATCCTGAACCTTGTTAGAGGGGATTGTCGAATCTATGTTGATTACTGGAGCTTTGTTTTCTTGAAACCTTTCTTTGTCTTCCTTGGATATCTTATCCTTATGGAAGAAGAGATAAGTTGTCCACTTGTTGATATACGCCAAATGGGATGTACTTTCATACATCGTGGTACAAATCAGGTAGTGGCACATCAGTTTTTCGTATATCCCGATTAACTAAGGGTTAACTCCTCTGATTTCAGCAAGCTCCCTGTTGGAGGGAACATATTCTTCATATGGGGCCTCCCCCATTGGCAGCTTCGAGATAAACTGCATCTCATGAAGGGCAAGACCCATTTCACCTTTCGGAGTGGCAAAAGTTCCAGTTGAACTTAGATATATCTCCATCAATGCTAGAAATAAGTTTCCATTCGGAGGAATACCATAACTGGTAGAAGCTACTGCTTCGTACAAGCCAATATCTTTCAACTCTTCCTCAAAATTCTTCATCATCCAAAGGCTTATCTGAATCCAACTCTGGTTGAATGGAGTCAACCATCCTGACAGTCTGGGATTGGTTTGGGGATATAATACAGCATCCCTCATAAATTTATTGATAAACATCGGGGTTTGTACTGGCTGTATTAAACCCGAATCTTCGCTAGGATTAGAGCCTGGCATAAGGCCAAAGATAGAAGTAACACCTCCATTGGGAACACTAGCAAAGTATCCCATATCATTGGCACGCTCTCTCTTGAAAACAATTCTACCCGGGCGTCCATGACTGCTGGGAGTCAAATTCCACAACATTTGCCGAGGATGAGTTGCATGGACGAATGCTGACAAAGGATAATCTCTGTCCATATCTGGAAGATACATGGCTCTATTTCCAAATTTGAAAACCCAAGACTCCTTCTTGGGGTGTGTCTGGGATTTACAATCAATGGCATCTCCAAATAGAAAGGCTGGTTTTGCGAAGTGTTGTCCGTCTAGTGAACTCAATAATTCCCCATTTATCATGGATAGCAACAGTCTATCCCCTTGAGCTGCTATCAACTGTGCCCTCTCTGCCGGATACTCGGGGTTCGACTGAGGAAATTGGACATGAGATAAATCTTCCAAATAGTTCGAACCTACCATGCCAACTGATGATCCAAAAACTTCAGCGAGAGGGTGAACTTGCAAATCCACTGGTAAAATAACAAAAGAGATCAAGTTAGTTCGAAGTTTTTTACTAAGAGTTGTGGAAAAGCTTATGAAGTCTTTGTTCGACAAAATCTCTCAAAAAGATTGATGAACTTTACGCTACCACATAGTAATATGAGCGTAATACAACTTTTTACGCTGGCATGTACGAACATGAGCGTAGTTAAGTTTTACGCTAGCACATTAACTGTGGGCATAAAACCAAATTTTACGCTGACACGTATAACGTGGGCGTACTCTTGTTATCTTTTTACGCTAACACGAACAACGTGGGCGTACAATGTTATTTCAGCTTTACGCTAACACGTACAACATGGGCGTAAAAAGCTGAAAGTTTGGTTTATCTTCTTCTTCCTCGACGGATTTGTTTTCTCCCAACCAAAGATTAGGGTTTTACCCATCATAGGCGGAGCCACGGCCGGGTTGGGATTTCGTTGTGGTAGTGATGACTGAGTAGGGGTTTTCACATGATAAGTCGAGGAGGAATCAATGGCTGGTTTCTTCCCCTTGCTACCGGCGGCGGATGATTTCTTAGGAGCTATCATATCAGAGTTTCGAAGAAAGAAAAGGCAAAGAGATTCAAGAAGATGAGTAAAAGTATTTTCTCTCTCTGAAAAAGACCTATTTATAAGAGAGATTCAAAACCGACTGTTGGATATCCCTATAATTACGTCGACTGTTGGACATCCCCGCTTTTACGCGGATGGCTGTTGCGTATCCCAAATTTTACGCTGGCAGGTCAAATCTTAACTTTTACGCTTCTGTTCAAAGTGTTTCAAATTTTGGAGATATTTGAAAACTTTGAAGGGGGTCTTGTAGGAGCGTAAAAAGTACTTCAAAGAAAGAGTCATCCCATTCATAAGTGATCGGTTTTTACACCAAGCAGAGCGGGTAATCTCTTTTACGCCCAAGACTAGGCTAATCAATTTACGCCTAAGCAGGCTGATCGTTTTACGCTTGGGTCTACACCTGTGATTTTTCGCCAAGGACAGAGCAACCTCTTTTACGCTAGACAAAGCTGTCAAATCTAGCATTTAATGCAAACTCTGACATAAAGATATTAATGATGGCATTTACCACAGAATTCAATGGGATTTGTCTTATACAAAGACCATTGTTGTCGTTTATGGGGATCGAGCTACTTTACGCTCACTGTATGGTTTCTTTTACGCACGGAGTTTTACATGAGTTCTTACGCTCATAAAACAATATGTGCGTAAAGTCTATTTGAGCTATTTTACGCTCAAGGTTATTCGATAACCACTTTACGCTGGAAACCTATGACAGAGCTATTTTATGCTCATCTTACTGCTTTACGCCCAGAGGATGTTGGAGCTATTTTTACGCCCTATTCTTTCTGGTCAGTTTGGAACGTGGTATGCCTACATGGCCTTCATGCCACATATTTCGAAGAACGTGTGTACATGTATCCTATTCTTACTGGAATGATGGGACGCGTGTCAACGTATGCAAAGGATGACTCTGATCATGGGTGACAGTTGTTAGCATAAAGACAGACTTTGATGCTCTTTTACGCACAGAAGCCCCAGTCTATAAATAGACTCATTTTTCTCAGAACAAAGGACGGAGAGAACAGAAGAGAATACAGAGATCAGGACTTCGAGATTTTGATTCTCTAGAGCATTTTTCTTCAACTTTTCTTTCAGAACAGAGTGAAGCAAAGCAGGAAAGCATTCGGCCTCGCCATCAGTGCCCAAGTGCGTCGATACCTTTCTGGTGACTTAGTTCTTCCAAATTGTTCTACTTCAAGCAGTGATCTTTATCATCATCATATGGTCCAAGAAACAAAGTGATCATTTACGAATCAGACTTCCATAGCAATACTTTCCCAGAATCAAATTTGTACTTCTTGTACTTTTTCTCGTTTTATTTTCAAAATCCAACCTTTTGTTTGGCAATTTTGTTAAGTGAAACAAGTGGATCTTGAACGACTCTTGTACTGGATTTATGTTGAAGAAGAGCTAAGCACTCTCACCAGCTAAAAGATTAGTCAGCTCAATTCAAGCCAGAGCCTAAAGGCGATGGGGATTGCTTCAATTGTGGCAAGAAGGGCCACTTGAAGAAGGATTGTAAGCCCAAGCCCAAACCAAAGTAGTAGGTATGGCTAAACTTGATTGTTTTGATTACTTAACTTGGTTGCTATTATTGTAGATGTTGCATTATCTAGCATGGTAGCTGACTAGAGGTCGGACAATAGTGCATCTGACCACGTGTGCTCTCGA
The DNA here is from genome assembly GCA_029216955.1 of Iris pallida. Lineage (NCBI taxonomy): Eukaryota > Viridiplantae > Streptophyta > Magnoliopsida > Asparagales > Iridaceae > Iris > Iris pallida. Next base: position 66,075 of record JANAVB010011915.1, on the reverse strand, counting down.
AAGAGTTGTTCACCAAAGACGAGCCTTATTATGAGGAAGGTCCCGATAGCGAACATGTACCTAGCATAATATCTGAAGATCGAGACTGTGGTTATGAACCATAGTAAAGGACACTGAAATGTGTATTACACGTACCGGAGATTTTGGAAGATCTGCTCTCAGGAAGTCTGTTATCTGATACAGACTTGAAAGATGGACATTCGTACCAGTCAAATGGTGATTTCTTGGCGAGAAACATGCTTCGAAAAGATGTTCAGTACTGAAAGGATGTTCGAACTTCTGCTGATGGTAATGAAGTTACTTCGTTGAATGGACTAAGAGTTGTTCTATGATAAAAGCAAACTCAAGATGCATGTCCTACCGGGGCCTTATCTTTAGAATGTGGGGGTAAGAAGGTAGAGGAATTTAAGGTCTGTGTAGATATAAGACTATAAAGAAGCTGCTCAAACGATTGAACTAAGTACTGATCATCTGGAGTTAGTACACTCAAATATCTGTGACTTTATCAATTCTCTACAGAGGCCGGTTCAAAGTATTTCTCGAAGTGCATGTTCGCATGACTTCTCAAGTTGAAGGGTGCAGCATTCGAGTAGTTCAGGGACTTCAGGGCTGAAGATGAACATTAAACCAGAAGTGATCGAGGTGGAGTGTATAGGTCTCATGAATTCGCATCGTTCTGCAGAGAACATGGAATTGTTCATGAGACGACTGCTCCTTACTCCTCTCAATCAAATGGTGTTGCAGAACGGAAGAACAGAACGTTAACAGAGATGATGAACTCAATATTGTTGACTGCGGGTCTTCCAAATTGCTTCTGGGGCGAAGCAGTACTTACGGCTACTCTTATTCTGAATAGAGTACCGTATGCAACTTTCGATGTCACTCCTCATGAACTCTGGTTCAAGGTCAGACCAATTTGAATGTTATTTGAGTGTGGAGGTGTCTGGCGTATGTGAAGCTTCTATATTTAAAGATTCAGAAGCTAGGTACAAGGACTACGAAGACAATCTTCCTAGGTTATGCCAATAAGAGTGATGCTCGGAGGTTCTTTGATATTGATTCTAATCATATCATTGAGTCTCGTAATGCAGAATTTGTTGAAGATAAATTTGTAAGGCACAAGAATATTATTCTCACAGATATTTTGGAGAACAGTATGAGTGCACAGGAGACTGAAGCTCCTTACAAAGATGTAGTCCAAGAAGAAGTTGTTGTTGCAAGAACAACTGTTGAACCAGAAATCATAGAAGCTGTGTCTAAGCGAATGAGAAGACATAAGGACTTCGGAGAGGATTTTGTTACCTATCATGTGGAAGCAGATCCGCTTACCTATGATGAGGCAATGAAGACCAGAGATGCTGTCTTTTGGAAGGAGGCTATTTATGATGAGCATGACTCAATAACCTCCAACAATACGTGGGTGTTGGTCGATCTGCCTAAAGAAGCAAAATAAATCGAATGTAAATGGATCTTCAAGAAAAAGATGAAAGCCAATGGAACTGTTGATATCACGACCCGATCCTAAATTATTGGGTCGAACCGGATCATGCCCAGCCTGGACCGTTGTGAGACGGCAGCAGTAAGCTGTTCTATATGCAGGTATTCACAACAACATCTATATATTTGTCACAACTCAATATACGGAAATTTAAAACTTTTATTCAACAATTGAAAAGTACAACAGGAAATGAAAGAACTGAAATAAAGTGCTGAATTCATAATTAACAAAACTCCAAAACAATAAAACTAGAAAAACTGGAAACGACTAGCTAAGCGGTCGGTTCGTCGGCCACAGGTCCTGCGTCCTCCAAGGGGGACTCTGGCAACACCACAGGGTATCGGGTCATAGTAGCTATTGTACAATAGCTCAGCATCCTCAATGTTACCTAAAAATGTGGTCTCCAGTCAGGAGGGAGCAAGTACGAATATGTATCTCATATTTCAAGTAATAATAGAAAAGTGCAGGCTAAACAGTTGAAACAATATTTTCCAGCAATTTAACAATTGAAAACAATGTGATTTGAATGTATAAACGTCTATGATCGGCTTGGGTTGTACAACAGCATCCTAGCGACGCGATACGGCTTATCCCCGTGTGTAAGAGGGATAAGCTCGCACAATAATGCAATATGAGGGGTATTGGTCATAAACGTTATACTATTCTCCCAATTCTCTCAATCAATATCAATCAATATTTGAACCCTAGGAGAGGGTTCCGTGTAGCAATGTGGTTTAAACATGCAGCTTGACAATTACTAAATAAAATACAAGAAAATATAGCCGTAACTTGCCTCTGTTAATTGACTGGATCGAAAATATCGGTACCGAGGAGGAAGTCAAGTTCGTCTCCGAGATCCTACAGTTGAGAACCTTGACTTAGAACCATAATGAAACCATTCTAGGTGTGCTAGTTACAACCTCTAGAAGTAGATCCTAGTAAGGTTTTAAGTTATTAGTTAATCTACCGAAAAATCTAGCGTCGCAATCTTCGTTTGTTTATCATTTTAATTGAATAAGTCGGTTATTGATTAATTGGGAAAATAGCAATTACCGATTAATTTGGCAAAACTTTGTATTTTAAATATGTATATATATATAAAACTAGACTTTTTCTTTTAAATGAGAAAACATGTAAATTGCTAAGTTACTAGATTATTATTATGAGAAAACTTATTTAATTTTCTTTATAAAATAATATATCCATTTTATATTCTATGAGTTTAACGGCGAAATCAATATTCCAGAAAAATAATAAAAAGCTACGCTACACAATACAGGGCTACAGAGAAATAAAGAAAAACTGGGCTTATGCCCTTACAAATTATTTACATAAATTAATTAATTCCTAAGGCGAGCTCTGAGTGCCGCGAACGGTCCAAAAAGTAGGCCGAGGCCCTGCACAATAAATACTAAATGCAGTACCAGTTCTAAAAATAAATTTTAGTTAAATTAAAATTAAAGAGTCTCATACTTGGTCGTGCAATCTCATATTGCTGGCTAACGCCTCAACGTATAGGAAACCTTGTAGCATTTGCGTTTCGCCGAGGCTCATTCGACCGATACGGTCGTCGCCTAACTGGTGATACGAATCCATAAAATCCAAAAAAAAAAATCCAACCTATAAATTTTTTTACAAAGCCCGATTTTCTTCGAAAAATAGGTTTTATTCAAATTGCTAGTTTTTAAAAGAAAATCCCTTTTTAAAATATTTCATGAAAATTCGGGCAGCATCTCCTCTGTAATTGGGACAACCCAATCGTGGGAGGATGCCAACCACAACACAATTAAATATCCCAAACCAGGGATCACCAACCCAAAATGAATATCCAACCCAAAAATGAATATAGCACAATATATACAACCATAGAAAAAATATGTCGCGATGTAACCGTATCACCCAAAGCAACAAAATATCAAAATATCGAATACCGAAACGGGATCGGGACCGCGTCATCATAGACTATCTACAGGAGGGACACGGGGACACGAAGTTATACCTCAATTGTTCGGCTAGAGCTCTCAGATGTAATTAAGAAAGAATAATCCACGTGGCAGCGACACGGAAACAGAAACACCAGAGAGCACCGCGGAACAGCGGGTCGGGAAACCCGCGGATCAGTGCTGGGAGAGCGGCCACGGGTCAGCGAGTCCCGAAAAGTCAGATCGGGACAGCACGGCCACAGGGGCAGCGCTGGAACAGCGCGAAGGGGGCTGCCGGGGAAGACGTGGCAGAGCGTGGCCTCGGAAAAGAGACGGCGGAGACCGGCGGGGTCTGGTCGGACGGGAATGGCCGGAGGAAGTCGGCGGGAGGCGCTGGCGCTACGCTGGAGCGGGCGACCACAGGGGGCAGTACGCGGGAGGCGACCAGCGGAGGAGAAAGTGGCCGTGGGACGCCGGAGTTGGGCGCGGGTCGGAGGCGCCGGGTTGGAGGCGGTGGGCTCCGGCGGGTCACGGACGGGAATGGGGCTCGGGGTCTGCCGGAGTTGGCTGGGCGCGGGCACGACGGGAGGTTCTGGTGAGGGGAAATGGGAGTGAGGGTGAGATGTGGCTGGTTCTGGTGCGGTTCGTGAGAGAGGGATTGGAGTGGGAAAGGGAATGAGGGGGAAAGTGAAGTGGGGTGAGAGTGCTGGTAGGAGTGGTGGTGGTGTGAGTTGTGTTAATAAAGAAGGAGTTGTTAGAAGAGTGAGAGAGAGAAGAATGGGAATTTGTGGAGGAGAACGTGCTGGTGGGAGAAAAATTGGGGGTGCGTGTGTGTGGCCTAGTCGTGGGGTGACCCGGTCAAGGGAATTAGAAATAGGTTTTTTTTTATTTTTTTCTTCTATTAACCAAAACAGGAATATACAGAAATATAAAGGCTAAAATTAATTAAAGGATTTTAAAGATGGGTTCGGGACTGGAAACGAAATTGGGTTCAGCTCGGGGTCGGATCCCTGGGCACGGGATCGGAACACGGTACAAATAAAGATCCAATAATCATTTTAAAAATAATATTTTTTTCTAATACGACTAATAAATAATAATAATAATAATAATAAGGCTAAGATTACGCTTCAAATCCAACAATTAATAAATTTCAAAAATTTTCGGGTTTCACTGTTGATAAGTTCAAGGCTAGGTTGGTAGACAAGTGGTTTTCTCAGAAGCATGAATTGATTACTTTGACACTTATGCTCCAGTAGCACGGATGACGACCATCAGGATGTTGATTGCTCTAAGTGCAATTCATAAGCTAGTTATTCATCAGATGGATGTCAAAACTGCTTTCCTGAATGGTGAGTTGACTGAAAAGATTTACATGCAACAGCCAGAAGAAATCATCATCAAGGTCCTCAAAGACAAAGTCTGCAAGTTGGTAAAATCATTGTATGGTCTGAAGCAAGCTCCCAAGATGTGGCATGAGAAGTTTGATAAAGTCATAAGATCAAACGGCTACAGGGTCAGCGAGACGGACAAATGTGTATACACAAAGTTCACTGACGGGAGAGGAGTTGTCGTTTGTTTATATGTAGACGACATGCTGATCTTGGGTACAGATCTAGCAAGTGTCACTGAGACGAAGAAGTTCCTCTCGTCTAAGTTCATCATGAAGGACTTAGAGGAAGCTGATGTTATCCTAGGGATAAAGATCATCCACACGAAAACTGGAGTGGCATTGTCACAGTCTTATTATATTGAGAAAATGCTCATATGCTATAGGTATCGGGATTTTCTAGGGATAAATATGCCGTATAGGTGTGACAAAAAGCTGAAGCCAAATCCAAGGGAAAGCGTCAAACAGTTGGAGTATCCAAGCGTCATCGGAAGTTTGATGTATGCGACTACTGCCATAAGGCCTGACATAGTTTTTACCGTGGGGACGCTGAGTTGGTTCACGAGCAATCCAGATGTAGAACACTGGAAAGCTGTGAAGAGGGTTGTGAGATACCTCAAAATGACTCAAAAGTATGTACTATACTATTACGGAGATCCAACAGCAGTAAAAGTCTTCAGTGATGCAGGTTGGCACTCAGAAGTGGAGAGTGAAAGGTCCACAGAAGGATACATATTACCAATGGGTGGAGCTGCTATATCTGGGAAGTTGAAGAAGCAGTCTATGCTATCACACTCATCTATGGAATCTGATTTTATGCACTAACAGCTACAGATGAAGGAAAATAGCTTCGGAAGATCATGTATGATCTTCTTATGGTTGGTGCACAAATTTCGGCAGTGCCGATTTACTGCGACAATCAGGCGACTACAGCAGGTGGCAGCAAATGACCTCTTTAATGGCAAGAAGAGGACTGTACGATTAAGGTACAGGTCAGTTAATGATATTATTAAAAGAGGATTCATTGCCGTAGTAGATGTTCGGAGCCAGAAGAATCTGGCGAATCTATTCACCAAAGATCTCAAGCGCCAGCTGGGTTGAAAATACAGCATAATAAATGGGCTTGAAGATACTCTGATATTGTGTCTCTGTAATCCTACCATAAAGTTTTATGCTATTACTTCAAAGAGAAATTTACTAGGCATCTAGATTTTGGTTCAAGGGAGGACCATTGACTGGAAGAATATCAGGTGCAGTAGGCAATCCTTTGGTATACTACGGGATTACGGACCTAGAATGACTGTTAGTGGACAGTCCTCCGGATATTGTGGGGTCATGTACCTAGAACCACTGTTAGTGGGTAATCCCTTTGGATATTTTGGGGTTTCAGACACTGAACTACTGTAACTAGGCAATTTGGGAACTTACAGGGTTATGAACGAATCACTGTTGTCTAATATTTGTTCTTTGTATAGAACAAAGTCTTGTGAGAGGATGACTAGGAAGCCTTAATGAGTTCTTGGACATTTAGGATATCCGACGTACTTTACAGAAAGCACGGGTAGCACAAAACGACAAAGGAGCGTAGTACTCCATGCTACAGTAGGGTGATATCACATGAGGTACCTAGTGAGGGTAAAGCATCGGCTTTGGGCCAAGTCACAGCGGCATAGCACTGCACATAGGCAAGTGAGCCTAATATTGTAGAATGAAGAGTGGTAGGTAGCACTAAAAAGATGATGAGCCTCATGTTACAGTGGTGTGACACCATATGAGGTAGTGCCTCAGCTTTGGAAGCCATGTCACGGAGGCTTAACACCGCAAGGAAGCGAAAGGCTTCATGCTGGGTAGTTTGGCACTACAAAGAGGCTGGGCCTCATGCTACATATGGTATGACACAACATGAGGCAGTGCCTCGGCTTTGGGCCATGTCATAGCAGCGTAGCACCGCAAGGAAGCGAAAGGTTTCATGCCAAGACTCTTTAAAAGAACTCACCTAGAGTGTATGGATAGAGATGTAGGCCGTATCTTGAGGAAAACTTTGTAGACACCCAATATACATACACCAAAACCAGGCTAGAACAAGGCCTTTATTGTGCAGCAAGTAGCACAATTGATATCATTATTTGAGTAGGAAGAATTGTAGTTGTGGTGTAGAATTCAAGGCTTAGTCTATTCTTGTATCATGCTGTTATTGAACCTATGCGGGAAGATTCAAGTCGTAGCGACATCTCTCCTTATGCATGATGGGAATTTACTATGTGGATGTAAAACCCTCTTCGAATTAAAAAAAATGGGAACCCCACCTGTTCACTACTCCCCCATACGTGTTCAACAACTTTCCTTTTCTCTCTCTCACGATGCACTCTCCCTAATTCTCTACCAGCTTCCCCATTCTTCTCCCTACTCTCTCCTCCTCTTCACATTAACTACCACCATCACTATCTTTTCTTCACAGAGAAGAAATTCTCCCTTCAACTCCAAACCACCACCACCACCTCCCCGCGCCCTTGCCGGCGCTACCATGGCGACCCTCGCCCAACTGGCCACCCATGCTCGGCCACCGCCCGGCGGACCTGCGTCAGAGCCCGCTCCGCCGCTCCCGAGGCCGTACCCTAGCCGCCTCCGGCCCGAGCCCAGCCCGCTCGACAGTTCTCTGTGCCGCTCCCCGGAGACCCGATCCTGCTATCTCGTGGCCCTCTTTACTGTCCGTGCCGCCCTTCGTGGATCCGCCCCGCTTCCGACCCTCCGTCTCCAGCCCCGTGGCCGCCGTACCCCGGTCCAGCGCCCCTCCTCGCCCGTGGATCCGTCTGTCGTCGATCTCGAATAATTTTTTGCTGTCCGTGGCTTTTGCAACGCATCGTAACGCTGTTCGGAGACTCTCAAGTCCATGACGGCGCGTCCCAAGTCCGAGGCCACCCTTCGGACTCCGTCATCGAGCCTTTCGTAAATTTCTTGATAGTCAGAGTAGTTCGTCCCTCCCGTAGTGTCGATGGTGATACGGTTCTCGATCCCGTCCCGGGATTCGATTACGTTTTCGGTTTCTTCGGATTCTGAACTTTCCTTCGAAAAGATTTCTGTGGTTTGTTGTCTGTGAGAATTTCGAGTTTAGTTTCAAAATTTTCGAAACTAGTATATTTGGGTTCTGTGATCTTTTCCTAGTTGTTTCCGTGGTATTTTCGGGTTTTTCGAAATGTATTTCGAAAACGTTCTGTGAATGGGATTTTTTATATATTTTATGGATGGAAATTATTTTCAGTGGGTCTTCCTGGTTTGGGATAATTATTTTGGTGTTTGTTGGCATTTTTCCAGTATTGGGTTATTCCAGTTATAGAGAAAACGTTGCCCAAATTTTCTTAAAAAGTTTTGCAATACTTTCCAAAACTAGTTATTTTGCAAAGGAATTATTAATTGACTTTTGTTTTCGGGCGACGACCGTACCGGTCTGTGGGCCCTAGCAAAATGCAAACGAAATCGGTATTGTCCGGACGTTGAGGCATTAGCTAAAAATGATATTTTGAACCAAGTCTGAGACGCAATTAATTATTACCTTTAATTTATAATCATTATTTTTGGAACAGGTACTGCTGTTAGTATTTTTGGTGCAGGGCTTTGGCCTGCTGAATGGACCGCTTCCCGGCGTTCAGGATTCACCCGAGTTTTATTATTATTCTTAAAATTCATTTATGTAAATAATTGTAAGGGCATAAGCCCAGTTTTCCATTTTTTTTGCTGCGACCCTGTATTGCGTAGAATAGATTTTATTTATTTCCTGGTTTGCTGGTTTGTCGATAGACTCGTAAAATATTAAAAAGATATTATTTTGAAAATAGAAAATTAATATCATTTTCTCACAATAAATAATTAGAAAATTACAAGTTTGTTATTTAAACAAATTCACGTTCTTCTCATTTAAAGAAAATATTAGTTTTATATACAATATTATAAAATATAAAGTTTTGCCAAAGCAACCGGTAATTGCATTTTTCCAATTAATCAATAACCGGCTTATTTTAATTAAATAACAACGAACGTAGAATTGCGACGTAAGACGTTTTCCGGTAGAATAATTAATAAACTTAAAACTGAATTAGGACTAATTCTAGAGATTGTTACTAGCACACCTAGAATGGTTTCATATTGGTTCTAAGTCAAGGTTCTAAACTGTAGGATCTCGGAGACGAACCTGACATCCTCCTCGGAACCGACTTTACCGATCCAGTCATAAACAAAGGTAAGTTACGGTTATGTTTTCTTGTATTTTATTTAGTAATTGTCAAGTTGCATGTTTAAACCACATTGGTACACGGAACCGTCTTCTAGGGTTCAAATATTGATTGATATTGATTGTAGGGATTGGGAGAATAGTCTAACGTTTATGACCAAAACCTCCATATTGCATGATTGTGCGAGCTTACCCTCTTACACACGGGAATAAGCCGTATCGCGTCGCTAGGATGCTATTGTATAACTCAAGTCGGTCATAGACGATTACACATTCAAATCACATTATTTTTAATCGTAGAATTACTGAAAAATATTGTTTCAAACTGTTTAGCCTGTAGTTTTCCATTATTACTTGAAACATGAGATACATATTCGTACTTGCTCCCTTCTGACTGGAGACAATATTTTTAGGTGATATTGAGGATGCTGAGCTATTGTACAATAGCTATTATGACCCGGTTTTGTACCCTGTGGTGTCGGCGGAGTCCCCCTTGGAGGACGCAGGACCTGAGGCCGACGAGCCGACCACTTAGCTAGTTATTTCCAGTTTCCAATTTTGTTGTTTTTGAAATTTTGTTAATTTGAATTCAGCATTTTATTTCAGTTCTTTTATTTCCAGTTGTACTTTTCGAATGTTGAATAAAAGTTTTAAAATTTTCGTATATTGAGTTGTGACAAACGTATAGATGTTGTTGTGAACACCTGCATATAGAACAGCTTACTACCGCCGTCTCACAACGGTGCAGGCTGGACATGATCCGGTTCGACCTAATTATTTGGGATCGGATCGTGACATGGTTTTAGTGGTGGCCCATGCAGGTCATGAATCAACAACTTAGAAAAAAATACCTAGAAATAATTAGAATACTAGAACATTGATTTGTCACGACATAGGTCCGAATTATATACATAAATATTTTTGTTTGACTATAGACTGGAAGGCTACCTTGCATATGTTTTGCATCCTAAGCCTTATCCAGCATAGGTCGATTGTATGATGGTATATGCTACTATATATTTTATTTTCTAGATTTTTGTATCTTTTAGTGTCCCATGATTTTTGGTATTATCTCCTTTCCATATCTTTAACAGATTTTAGCATCCCTTAGGATCTATATTTTTTTTTTGCTATTTATGGTCCAATATTAGAACTCTTCAATCTTCTTCTTCAGCAAACCTATTTTCAACTTCTCTATTTGTTGATCAAATCTTATATCTCTACCTTTATTTGGAATCCAGACTCGTTCGCTATCTAGAGTTTCAAATTCTAATAAACTCTTATCTACCCGAAGTTCTTCTACGATTAGCGTATCCAACTATTTTCCTTGATCTCATTTCTATTTGACTTTCTTGGAACTAATCCCGAACCAAATTCTTCTGGAACCATAAAGTCCCAAGGTTAATTATTACTAAAAGAATTGGTTCAACTTAGCTTGTTCACGAATCTTCCAAGGGAACTATTTTTCAAAAATAATTCTAATATTGATTGTTATCTCCTAGGTTATTCCAAATATTTTATTTTGTTGATCCCCTCCACTCAACTTAAAAATCCTACTCTCTCTATGCAACTTTTTGATCAATTCAAGGCCTAGACAGCTTTTAAACTCAATGCTTGAGTATCGTGAAGCACGAACGGTCAGAGAATTGATTCCATCCTATTATTAAAAAAAATTTAGTCATTGAAAAACTTTTTGAATTGTTGAACTATTTCCTGGTTGGCTTTGCTAAACCATTTTAACCTAACTTCCTTAAATCAATAAGACATACTTCCTTTTTGTGTCAACCCAACTTATCCAGCACATTCTCAAACTTTTCTTGGATAAGAAATTATTTCTTCAAAATAATTTTGGTAAATGTCAGTATCTTTTAAGCGATTTGTCGGGAATATTCTCATTAGCTTCTTCAACTCAACTCGAAGCTCTGGTGCTTCTATCTTATCTTGTGTCCAACTCAATTAGCCATAATCCAGTTAGACCAATTTCATGACTTCAAACCAATCTCTTAAATCTCAAGAGATACTGGAACACATATTTATCCTATAAATTTTCTTGATTCCAGAAGAACATACATCAACATCTTTTCCTATCATGACTAGAACTTTAGAACTCGTTTAAATTTTTTTGGAAACTCCTTTTGAAATTCTTATGGACAAAGTTGAGAAAATATTCCGTGACCTAATATAACTGCGCACATTTGCGTAGTAGTCGTTCATGTGAATTATAAAAACTGCGAGTTTACTGCAGCCAGTTGCGTACTGGCGAGGCATAGACTCTAAGTTGAAATGATTTCAGGTGTTCATAGGTTTTCAGATATCATTGAGACTATGTCCTAAATCCGTCACATTTGTCTCCTATGTTGTTCAGACAGGAAATGGATAAAGCTGATAGACTACTCGAAAAATTATTATTATTCAAGTTGTGGAGCCAAAAATTTACTGCAGTCAGGTGCACTCTGGCGATGCATGAATTTGAGGGAAAGCGACTTCGGATATATTTGGTTTCCAAATATTATTAAAACATTATCCATATCATGATTGTCTTTTCAGCACCATCAAGTTATTATGACTTTTGCCCGATTCGAAGATTTGTATTTCTCCCTGTTGTCTCTATTTTCATAAATCTCTTAGCACAAGCTTGAAGGAATAGATTTTCTATGAAATACTACTTGATCCTCCTAGAACTTATTAGGACCATATCAATCTCTATTGACTCAATCTCTTTCCTGTTTCAACCTTAGTACGTTGTATATATATATATTTTTATATTAATTTATTGATTTATTTATTATTATTATTTTTCTAGAAGCAGTAGATAGTTGTGGTTAGCTTTATGTATTAAATAGTGGAAGTACATTTTGTGGTTGACTATATGTATATAGTTGATAGCTATAGGCGAGGGAAACATAGATTGTTACTTATCTCATTCCTTGTAAGGGATCATTGGGATTAATATTAGATAGCTAAAGGGTAGAAAAAGGTAGAAGAATACCTGGAGTAAGCTAGTCGTGAGAGAGTGGTATGTCTTAACTTGTGACTTATTCGGGTTATAACTGTTGGTAGTGCTCACCAGTGCCTAAACCTCATTCAAACAAATAAAGATATTTGACGACTTTGAATTTTATAATTAAAGAAGAGTATGGAAGATAGAGAAAGACGTAGGTAGAGTTAGCGAGGAAAGTCTAAGATTCGGTAATGTTCTCCCATGGAGGAAGTGAATTTGGAGAATATATGTAAACATGTGAATATAATGATCAAGTAAAGAAACACTTGACGAGGATCAACTTTTATGGTTAGATGACTACTATACCTAAGAAGGGATGGATATAGCCATGGAAGGAATAACACGAGCAATGATAGGTTCTAGAGAAGGAATAAGCAGAGAGGGATTGAGATAAGACCATTGGCATACAACTTTGGAAAGGAGCAATTGAATTTGCAATTTCTACCAAACATTGGAGGCTCATATTGATTATGGTAAGAACGATTGGGAGTCTGTGGTATTTTGCTAATGTGTTTGGATGAGAACGGTTGATAGATGCATAGTTAAAGATTAAAATTGATTAATGATTTTAATTCTGTCAATTGATTTCAAGAATTGAAAATTCTCGAATATAAGTCATGGATCAACTTAAAAGAATTTTCTAAGGATTTACTATAGCAAGGAAAGATTATAATTTTAATGTAGTCAGTTTTGGAAGACTGGCTGACAATTGGGAGTTGATGTCTGAAAAATGCTTTGATCGAGAAGCATACTTGAAATTGAAATACATTTGGTATACGAGTTACATACAACGACGGAGAAAAAAAATTGATTTAGGTGATTTAGGATTCCAAATAGAGTAGTTCTAATACCTTGGCGGCTGCCTTAGTTTTTCGTAGATACTTAGAGTTCAACTAGTTTAGCAAGTTAGAAATTGGATTTTGCATAGGGTATTAATAAGATTGTCATTTTTTTGTAAGTTATTTTCCCGCATATATCCTATCTTTGATCCTTGAAATAGTAATACGATATTTTTCTATTCCCTTGTTTATCACTCATCCCTCAATAGAAATATCTTATTCGACTACATTCTAATCATAGATATATTATTCTTGCTAACCTCCCATCACACAACTTGTCGAGTTCTCCTTAGTCATAAACCCTTATATCTCATTCCAATTTAATCTGGAATTTTTTTTAGTCCCTTAACTCAGAAGATTTTATCATTTTTTGCATTCTCAATAACTGTTGACGTTCGTTTCTTTCTTGCCTTTTCTGTTTCGTGAGACCTCATTTTTCTCCTATTTTTGATCATAATTGTACCTAGATCTTTCTCGTGCCTAAAATGATTTTGATCACAACAATGTTCCAACTCTAGCTCAGAAAATATCTAGATAATTCTGATCCTGCCTATATTTTACCTAATGATCATTACTAGAATTCGATTGTGCCTGATGTTTAAAAATTTTCGTTTTTGATCAAGGCTAAATGATTTCGATTGAACCCCGATCCTTATCTTTGAAATTTCGAGGACGAAATTTTCTAAGGAGAGAAGGTTGTAAAACCCTCTTCAAATTTAAAAAAATGGGAACCCCACCTGTCCACCACTCCCCCATACGTGTTCAACAACTCCCCTTTTCTCTCTCTCATGATGTACTCTCCATAATTCTCTACCAGCTTCCCCATTCTTCTTCCTACTCTCTCCTCCTCTTCGCATTAACTACCACCATCACCATCTTCTCTTCACAGAGAAGAAATTCTTCCTTCAACTCCAAACCACCACCACCACCTCCCCGCGCCCTTGCCGGCGCCACCATGGCCGACCCTCGCCCGACCGGCCGCCCACGCTCGGCCACCGCCCGGCGGACCCGCGTCAGAGCCCGCTCGGTCGCTCCCGAGGCCATGCCCTAGCCGCCTCCGGCCCGAGCCCATCCCGCTCGGCAGTTCCCCGTGGCCGCTCCCCGGAGACCCGATACTGCTATCTCGCGGCCCTCCTTGCTGTCCGTGCCGCCCTTCGTGGATCCGCCCCGCTTTCGACCCTCCGCCTCCGGTCCCGTGGCCGCCGTGCCCCGGTCCAGCGCCCCTCGTCGCCCTTGGATCAGTCTTCCGTCGATCTCGGCCGATTTCCCGCTGTCCGTGGTTTTTGTAGCGCATCGTAACGCTGTCCGGAGACTCTCAAGTCCATGACGGCGCATCCCGAGTCCGAGGCCACCCTTCGGACTCCGTCATCGATCCTCTCGGTAAATTTCTTGATAGTCAGAGTAGTTCGTCCCTCCCGTAGTGTCGATGATGATACGGTTCCCGATCCCGTCCCGTGATTCGGTTGCGTTTTCGGTTTCTTCGAATTCTGAACTTTCCTTCGGAAAGATTTCTGTGGTTTGTTGTCTGTAAGAATTTTGAGTTAGTTTCAGAATTTCTGAAACTAATATATTTGGGTTCTGTGATCTTTTCCTAGTTGTTTCTGTGGTATTTTCGGGTTTTCCGAAATATATTTCGGAAACATTCTGTGAATGGGATTTTTCATATATTTTATGGATGGAAATTATTTTCAGTTGGTTTTCCTGGTTTAGGATAATTATTTTAGTGTTTGTTGGCATTTTTCCAGTATTGGATTGTTCCAGTTATAGAGGAAATGCTGCCCAAATTTTCTTAAAAAGTTTTGAAATACTTTCCAAAATCAGTTATTTTGCAAAGGAATTATTTAATTGATTTTTGTTTTCGGGCGAAGACCGTACCGGTCTGTGGGCCCTAGCAAAATGAAAAAGAAACCGGTATTGTCCGGACGTTGAGGCATAAGTTAAAAATGATATTTTAAACCAAGTCTGAGACGCAATTAATTATTACCTTTAATTTATAATTATTATTTTTAGAACGGGTATTGCTGTTAGTATTTTTGGTGCAGGACTTCGGCCTGCTGAATGGACCGCTTCCCGGCGTTCAGGATTCACCCGAGTTTAATTATTATTCTTAAAATTCATTTATGTAAATAATTGTAAGGGCATAAGCCAGTTTTCTATTTTCTTTGCTGCGACCCTGTATTGCGTAGAATAGATTTTATTTATTTCCTGGTTTGCTGGTTTGTCGATAGACTCGTAAAATATTAAAAAGATATTATTTTGAATATAAAAAATTAATATCATTTTCTCACAACAAATAATTAGGAAATTACAAGTTTGTTATTTAAACAAATTCACGTTCTTCTCATTTAAAAAAAATATTAGTTTTATATACAATATTACAAAATACAAAGTTTTGCCAAAGCAACCAGTAATTACCATTTTTCCAATTAATCAATAACCGACTTATTTTAATTAAATAACAACGAACGTAGAATTCGACGTTAAACGTTTTCCGGTAGAATAATTAATAAACTTAAAACTGAATTAGGACCAATTCTAGAGATTGTAACTAGCACACCTAGAATGGTTTCATATTGGTTCTAAGTCAAGGTTCTCAACTGCAGGATCTCGGAGACGAACCTGACATCCTCCTCGGAACCGACTTTACCGATCCAGTCATAAACAAAGGCAAGTTACGGTTATGTTTTCTTGTATTTTATTTAGTAATTGTCAAGTTGCATGTTTAAACCACATTGCTACACGGAACCCTCTCCTAGGGTTCAAATATTGATTGATATTGTTTGTGGAGATTGGGGGAATAGTGTAACGTTTACGACCAAAACCTCTATATTGTATGATTGTGCGAGCTTACCCCTCTTACACACGGGGATAAGCCGTATCGCGTCGCTAGGACGCTATTGTATAACCCAAGCCGGTCATAGACGATTAGACATTCAAATTACATTGTTTTTAATCGTAGAATTACTGAAAAATATTGTTTCAAACTGTTTAGCCTGCACTTTTCCATTATTACTTGAAATGTGATATACATATTCGTACTTGCTCCCTCCTGACCGGAGACAACATTTTTAGGTGATATTGAGGATGCTGAGCTATTGTATAATAGCTATTATGAACCGGTTTTGTACCCTGTGGTGTTGCCGGAGTCCCCCTTGGAGGACGCAGGACCTGAGGCCGACGAGCCGACCACTTAGCTAGTTATTTACAGTTTCCAGTTTCCAGTTTTGTTGTTTTAAAATTTTGTTAATTTGAATTCAACATTTTATTTCGGTTCTTTTATTTCCAGTTGTACTTTTCGAATGTTGAATAAAAGTTTTAAAATTTTTGTATATGGAGTTGTGACAAATGTATAGATGTTGTTGTGAACACCTGCATATAAAATAGCTTACTGTCGCCGTCTCACAACGGTGCAGGCTGGGCATGATCCGGTTCGACCCAATTATTTGGGATCGGGTCGTGATAGGGGAACACTCAACCCATATATTGAGATATGTGGGGGATTGTTGGTATTTTTGCCTTTAGACTAGAAAATATAGTCATACATCGTTTACACCAAATGATAAGTATCTCAATATAATGTATTGCTTGTGTTGAGGTGTGCACATGAGGTGTAATCGGACTCGGACTCGGACTAGGACTCCAGGATGCCTCATGCATGCACGGTCGTGTGATCGGGGGTAGGCGTAGGCTAGCACTTGACTATGTTGATTGTGGGATGATGTAAAACATCAAGCTCTATTTTAGAGTATTGGTATTTTAGTCCCACATCGAATAGGAGAGATGGTGAAGCCTCACTCCACTCTATAAATAGAGCCCCCTGGCTTCCTTTCTTAGATGCACCAAAGAAGAGAGTTAAGGGAGTCCGTAAAGTTCAGAAAGCCCGTTCAAGTCTCAAAAATTGACTGACGAGCGTTCCAGAAGTTCCCTAAGAACTTGCTGGTTCCTGGAAGCGGATAGTATATAGGCGAATCTTGCTTTGAGCAACGGTGATCTGATCACCCCAGCAAAGCTGCCTTTCTCTTCTTCATTCTTCTTCTTCCTCTCTTCTTCACCTCGCGGCTGTCACGTATCGGAAGCACAACTTTCAGTCAAAAGCCTTCCAATTACGTTCACTGCTGTTACATATCGGAAGCACGACTTTCAGTCGAAAGATTTCTAATTACGTTCGCTGCTGTTACGTATTGGAAGCACGACTTTCAGTCGAAAGCCGTCTAATTACGTTCGCTGCTGTCACGTATTGGAAGCACGACTTTTAGTCGAGAGATTTCTAATTACGTTTACTCACTGAGTTTTTCATCTGAGATTACGCTAAGTGACTAACACTTATTGCAGTAAATATGTTGAATAACTTGGAAGAAAAGAAGAAACTCTTTACATATATTAATTTTGAGGATGATAACAGTCCATATAATCTTGATTTTCCTCCCTATCTTTACTCCCATATTTACCTGGATGGGAAGCTTGGCGCAGTGACATCATATTTTCCGCCCTATCTTTACTCTCATATTTCTGATTTAAAACTATATCTATTTTGTCAAAAAAAAACTATATTTATACTATTATATAATCCAAATACCAGGGGTATTTGGATTATATAGATTCTATACATTCTTTGATAAAAGTAATTTTTATTTCAGGATAATCATTTACATCATCCACTACTTTTAAATATTTAATATTCGTAACTAACATAACTACCCACTACGTAACTTCCCCTTCTTCTCTTAAAAAAATTCATTTGATATCATCTTCTTCTTCCTCATCCTCCCCCTCTCTCTCTCTCTCTCTCTCCTCTCTCTCTCTCTCTCTCTCTCTCTCTCTCTCTCTTCTCGTGATAAAAATCACACCAATATTCTCTCACATTTTTATTCTCTCACATTTTTTCCATTTTTTCGCAAGGTAAATATTTACTTAAACCATTAGAAACTCTCCTATGTCGGTTTATTGCAAATTATTTCATCATTTCTCTCTTTCTTTTTAACTAATTTTGTTGCTTTCTTCTTCTACAGAGAAGGACAAAATATATTCCATATTTTTCTATAAATTTATCAAAATAAAATTATAAAATTACATGGAGGGAGGGCGGGGATTATTTGAATGATTATATTGATTTCTTTTGTGATGGTTACTATTGAAAAAAGAAATGAAAAAGATATTTGTCAACTTCGAGAGGATTAACTTATTGCGGTAAAAATATTGCATAACTTGGAAGAAAAGAAGAAACTCTTCACATATATTAATTTTGAGGATGATAAAAGTGATGCAGCAGTCCATATAATCTTGATTTTCCTCCCTATCTTTACTCTCATATTTACCTGGTTGGGAAGCTTGGCGCAGTGACATCATATTTTCCTCCCTATCTTTACTCTCATATTTCTGATTTAAAACTATATAGATTATTATCTACATGTGATTTATTCTTATCACTAATATTTACTGATTAGCGTTTATAAGGTAGTTATTTTTCTTGATAGTGGAAATAAAAAGGGTCGACTTCTGTTGTACATAGATGATCACGTCAGACAGGGTAAGAGCAACTACTAGAATTTCTTTTATGCGGTTAATTATTGTTTAGCCGTACAATTATGGATGGTTGTTCATGTTATCCTAGACGTGAATCTACAAAAGGTTTCACATACTTGCAGACCACCCATGTCACAGCCAAGTATGATCATTAATCATTTCTCTACAATATTGGCGCAAATAGAACGATGATCATGATATTCTTGATAATGATGTAAGAAACTTATATTTTTTGTGCTTACTTCAGTTTATTTTATTTAAAAAATTGGAGTCAACAATTGTTTTTCCATTCTTCAAATGGACAAACTCTGTTCTCTGTCTTTCATTTTAATCGTGGATATTCTAAGTATTATTATTGTCGTATGAATATTATTGAACTTGGTGGTTTTTTAGTTGCCCAATGATTCGTGCTTGGTGTAACACTATAGAAATGAAGTTGATATTTATCAACTTCGAGAGGATTAACTTCCTGAGACAATTCTGATGCACGACTTGGAAGAAAAGAAGATACTCTTTGCATATATTATTTTTTTCAATATTACAATTTGTAGCTTTTCTTAATTGTTTTTAATGTCTAAAGTATTTGATACTCTAGGAGGCTTCTTTAGATTTTTAAGTTTTGGAATACCAACCACACTAATAAAATTTCTAGCTTTAAAAACTAATCTAAATAATCTAAGTTGACAAGCACTACAAGAAAAGTGACTATCTATGGCATCGAAATTAAGGCATATCGCCAATTTTTTCGCTGCAGCCGCGCGATAACCCGCTCGACTAAAAGGTTTTCAATCCCAGGCCTCTTCTTATTTCTCTCTCCCTCTCCCCACCACCTACCACCGCTCCTAGATCCATTTCTCCGCCTCACCTCCGCCTCCCTCTCCAACCACGAGGCCCAGCTCTAGAAGCTCCTCCGTAGGGAGAGAGAGGACTCCCTCATCCACCTAAAGTGCGCCTAGCAGTTGAAGAAGAAGGCATTGGAGTTCGATCTACTCAAGGAGGTGGACGCGCTGAGGAGGGCCAAAGCTTATGTGTGGAGGCCAAGGGGGAGGAGCAGGAGAGGAGGTGGTCGCCGAGGAACTTCAGGGCATTTTTTATTAGTCTATCTTCTTCAATTGATCGCCTCTTCGAGATCGAGAGTTAGGATTTCTTCATCTTCTCTCTCGATTCCTATAAAACTTAATTCCAGGCTAGGGTTTCTTTTTCACACCTTCGTTTGTAGTGGTCGAATCTAGGGTTTCGATCCGTCCATTAATTTAGGGTTGGGGTTCCTGAGTTCATTCTCCTATCCGTGATATATGTGGGAGAGCCATGGTCTCTGACGATGAAGGTGACTATTTATTTGTCTTTTAATAATCTGATTCGCTTAAATTTTTGATCGTTTATGCAAATTTTGCAGATAAATTCGAGGAGGAAGAGGAAGAACGAAGGCCCTACAAGGAAGCCGACAGCGGAGTCGAGAGGTATGACAATGAAGACGATGAGGAGGAAGAAGACGATATAACAATTTTTGGGTTTCGTAGTCTTTTTTGGAGGAAATTGATTAACGAAAATAATACACCTATATGCACTATTCCTGTTAAATAGTATATGAAATGACTCATAATAGAGAAGAAAAAGTTTCAAACTATTTGAAGTTAAAATTCAGCCATGAATGGTTGATTAGGGCTTCAAAATGAAGTCCAATTGGTTCTCAAGGGTATATATAGTCATTGGATCAGGTGTCATCAATCTAGTCAAGTTTCTATAGCCTATAGGAGATTGTAAAAATTAGAATATTTTATTTTGGTCTATTTACACTACATTTTTATTTTTTATGCTATAATTATATAGTATAGCATGCAGAGTTGATTCACATATGAATGTCCCACCATCTAAAATTTCATCGGTTGCCTTTTAGTGATGTGAATCATAATTTTTCTCATTGTAATATAAATAAATCACATTCTAGATGACTTAAGATATAATTGTTAGCTATGTTGCAGGAGACGTACACTGATATGGATACAATATGTGCATATTTTTAGAGAGGTGATTTGGTAATATAAAAAAATAGACTGGATGAGAGGAAATGAATGAGGAAGGAGGAAAGAAGGCATGATTACTTGATAAAATACTAGAGTATTCTTTATTGAAAACTTGATTATGATACATACCTTGTTGAAGTCCAAAGGTTGTATAATTATACTACTCTGACAAGTTCAGAAACGCCAACTCTGGCTCATATATCAATATTGAATAAATGAACGGGACTAAAAAAAGGTGTTGAGTGTGCTAAAAGACTTAGTGATGTTGGATTTGTAGTGTGTTGGTTTACTTCATCGGCTTTGCTAGTGGGGTTTGGTCACAGGTTTACTTGTGGGGTTTTGTCATTAATCAAACAAAACATATGACCTTATCATCAGGTTCAAAAAACTTATTAGTTTGATGTCATGATCACTAGAAACTATAACCTGGTAATTACATAATTTAATAAGAAACTTACAATTAGCTTCAAAAAAAATTTCTAAGCATGAGGATGAAGTAAAAACAAATCAAGTATATATCTAGTACACTTTGGCAAACGTTAGAAAGTTCCCGTTGAGAACTAATAAGGGACTTTAGTCCCACATCGGAAGTTGTATTGTGAAGAGGAGGTGTACTCTCTATAAGTAGTGGCAGGAGTCCATCAATAAAATCATCTGAGAAATTCCACTCATTTTAACTTGGTATCAGAGCCAGGTTCCCAAAAAAAAAAAATTCTCCCTCCCTGACACCAGCCCCCCACCCCCCGATCCACTATTCCAGCTCCTTCCCCCCAGACCTGCGGTGCAGCGCCCCGGACCACCCCTCCCTCCCTGACGCCAGCCCTCCACCCCCCAATCTACTATTCCAACGCCCCCCAACCCAGACCTGCCCCCCGGACCTGCTGTGCAGCACCCCGGACCTGCCCTCCCGGACCTGCTGTGCAGCATTCCCGGACCTGCCCCCCCGGAACTGCTGTGCAGTGCCCCATTTTTTTTGTTTTTTCCACCTTCTTTGGAAGTGCTTGCAAAAGTTCATTATTTTTGCACAGCTCCTACTCGAAGTTCTGGAAATATCGATCATGCACGAAGTCACGGTCCAATTGGTTATGCTTACACTATCTACCCTCGTCATCATGACGTGGTTCTAATTTCTCGTATGCCTGAAGAATTTCTGTGAGGAGGACCCTTGTTGTCCCCCCTGGTCTCTATAGTTGATGACATAGACACCCGAGATCAGGACACCCAGCAGTTAGTAGACGACAACGAAGACGACGACTAGGGATGCAACAAGTCCTTCCTACTCACAGTTGAAGATGCCATGGATTCTATCAGTGGTAAACTGACGGCAGAAGAGATGAAGGCCCTGGTTGATAAGATCTTATCAAAGAGATTAACCGAGGCAATCCCATGGGTGACCCATACTGATGTGGATCCGACACCCTACAAAATGGAGAAGTTGGAAAAGCTGGAGACAAAGTTGGAAGGAACGTCCAACTACTTGAAATGGTCAAGGCATGTGATGCGGACGCTGGAGGGACATGGCTTGGTTGGCTTTGTCAATGGCCAAACGAAAGCGCCATCTGATCCCTCCTCAAAGAAGATTGCTATCTGGGAGATTGTCAACAACGTCGTAGCTGGGTGGTTGACAGCCTCCTTGACCGACCAGGTGTCGGGCAATGTCGAGGCGATGGAGGCTGTCGCTGATATATGGCGGACTTTGAAGGATATGTACTCAGGCTCGGGCAACCCTATGCGGGTATTCTAACTTTAGGATGAACTCGATAGGATGGCCCAAGACGATCGTACCATCTCTGACTACGCGGCCCTGTTGAAAAAGTACTGGTCTGATCTGGACCACTATGATCCTCTTGGAATGGAAGATACACAAGTCGAACCGACATTTGCAAAGTATTTTCAGACGTTCCTGGCTTATATTTTGCGATAGCGAATGATGAAGTTCCTGAAGGGGCTCAACCCTGTGTTTGAGCAAAGAAGGAACATTCTCATGTCCCAACCCACGCTTCCAGCCTTGGAGGAAGCTATAGCTGTCATGACACAGGAAGAAGCCCGATTGAAGTTGATGCCCAGTAAGGGCTCCTTCTAGGGGGACCAAGCCGCGGTTGAAAAGTCTGCCCTTGCTGCCTTCACTCAGCCTCCATCTGTGAGTGGTATGTGCCATAACTGTGGTGACTCCAGACATTATATCAGGTTTTGTCTAAAAGCCCTGCGAAGTCAGTCTAGTGATCGCGGACGGGGACATGGAGGACGTCGTAGTGGTAGAGGAGGATATGCTAGTTGAAGCGGAGATTATTTTGGAGGACACAAAACACATCTGGCGGAGGAAGGGGATAAAATCAACTGGCAGAAATAATCCCGCTTGAGCGGGAGTTCCTTACGAAGTTGCGAGGCACAAAGCTGGGTTCAGCCGACAGTCATGTCACTCCTGGGGCGTCATCTACCTCAGAGGATCACATCACTTGCTTTGTCCAACCCCGCACAGGTATACCTGTACGTGCTCTTACATCTGTCCATCAGCCAAGTTGGATTATGGACTCTGGGGTATCTCGTCATGTCGCGGGGTCCCGTGGTGAGTTTCAGGACTATACTCACCTACCGTTGCCGGAGAGTATTCAGACTGCTGATGGTACCTCCAGACCTGTACTGGATAAAGGTACTGTCGTATGTACCCCTTCCCTTACTCTCAACAATGTCTTACATGCTCCTTCTTTTTCTGTCAATCTTATATCTATTAGTGCCATCATCCTTGGTCTAAACTGTCTTGTTTCCTTTGACATTCCTAAGGTAACTTTTCAGGAGAAGGGGACAGGACGGCGACTAGGGACTGGCACAATGCATAAGGGGCTATGGTACTTGGACAGGACCGTACTGGACAAAGCATTAGCATCTCTAGTAGCAGACGCCCAATCAGACGCTTCACGTAGCAGTGTAGAAGATGAATTGCTCCTCCATCACCAGCGTGTCGGGCATTCTTCTTTTAAAGTTATTAGTCGAATGTATCCATCCTTATATCAAAGGGCTAATAAAGAGAAGTTATTTTGTAATGCTTGTGAGTTGGAAAAATATACCAGAAGCTCGTATGTGAGCTCTAGGAGTAGAAGTTCAGCTGCATTTGACATGATACATTCGGACATATAGGGCCCTTGTCCTACAACCGGTATTAACGGTTTTTGATGGTTCATTACTTTTATTGATTGTTATACTCGCGTGACTTGGGTCTACCTTATGAAGAATAAAAGTGACATATTTGAAGCATTTCGAGATTTTTATCGTCGGAGAAAAACACAATATGGCACTAAAATTGAGTGCTTACGGTCTGACAATGGGACGGAGTATGCTAATAAGAAGGTTGTTGAGTATTTATCCACTCATAGAATACTACACCAAAATTTATGTGCCTACACACCGGCAAAAAATGGTGTGGCCGAACGGAAGAACAGACACCTACTGGAGGTCGCACGGACGATGATGCTGGCTATGAATGTCTCATCAACAGAATGCCATCTCCTGTATTGGACTGGAAGACACTGTTGGAAATGCTTACTGGTGTAACCACTTACGCAGTTCTACCAAAAGTATTTGGGTGTGTGTGTTTTGTCCAAGATAATAGGCCGAGAGTTGGTAAACTGGATCCTAGAGCGGTTAAATATGTCTTTGTCGGGTACACGAAGACTCAGAAGGGATATGCATGTTGGAGCCCGGTTGAGCGAAAACTGTTTGTAAGCATGGACGTTACATTCCGAGAACTGGAACCATACTATGGTTCAGATAAAGGTTCAGCGTTTGGTGACACACCTAACACGGAGGGTGTTAGACGTGAGGGGGAGAGAATAAGCCCAAACGTGGTAGTCGGATCGGTCCCGTGCCCGGTCGTGGATGTAGAAGCATAAAAAAGGAGGGATATTACTTTTAATCCCATATCGGAAAGAAGAAGAAGAGAGGTCTCATTTCACTCTATATATAGAGCCCTCTTGTCCCTTCGAAAATGGAACCAAAATAAATAAAGAAAAGGGAGCCCGTTATCCAGGGAGCCGGTTCGAGCCATAAAAAGTTGCAGTAGTTTTTCTCTTCTTCTGGGTTGGCTGCAAGTTCTTCACTCTCTGTCATAGCAAGGATAATGTGGACTCTGAGTACTATGCGTCCCAGCGGGCTGGTAGGAAGAAGTCCAAGACGGCACGGGCCATGCACCTCAAACGTGCTATGCCAACGACAAACCAGAAGCATGCGCTCACAATCATGCGCGCTGCTGATGGTAAGCAGTACAAGGTTGACTGGGTGCTTCTGTGCCTGAAATGAGCCAACCTTCAAAGTCCTTGTCTCACTTGGGCGCATCTGCTGCATTCGTAACCAAGTCGAGCAGGGCAAACTCTGTGGTCTTAAACTTTCGTGCCTCCATTGGTTGTGTCTGAGGCTCGTTCAAGTCACTTTAAATGCTGTACCCCCATTACTGATCTGAGTGCATGTTTGGCGTTGGATCAGGGGGCACAACATTCACTTGACCACCCCGGCGCTTGGCCTTACCATGTGCCTGATGGGGGTTGTAAAGGTGGCACTCTCACTTGACCACCCTAGCGCTTGGCCTTGCCATGCGCCTGATGGAGGTGTGAAGGTGGCACTCTCCTCTAACGATTTTCGTAATGTGATCATTCATAAACGCCGATCAGGAGAGCCGACCGACAAGCATAATACGCCCCTCATAGGGAATACTTGTACTAATGTCGCCATCAACTGCTGCTGTCGCAAGACAGTGGCTCCACCACCAAGGCAGTCTGTGTTCCAGCAGTTGTAACATGCTGTGCCTGTCTTCCAGCGCATCACTCCGTCCCGTCAGAGCAAATCACTTCCTCGTCAACGCACAGGCGCATCTGCCAGCCTGGGACTCTTCCATCATCAAACCCAAATCATGTATTCAACTTGGCACTCGATGTCGTACCAGCAAGCAGCTCGAACATAAACTGCTATGTCTATTCCAACTCGGCGAATCTCAGCCTTCTGAAGGAGTTTACCGTTAAGGCTTCTTCGAACAAGGAGAACCATCATCCACAGTATAATTTCTTGCCAAGGAGGAGGATCAATCGAATCCATCTTCATCGAGAAGTCAAGGGAGAGACAACAAAACTCTCTCAAACTGTTGCTATTCATAGGCCAGGGCAAATCAAACCCATGCGCCAAGTGGCAACCTTCCCGAAGTTAGTACAATGAACTTGAACTCAACAGACGGACCAATGAAGATGTGCCATGCAACTGATGCTCCCATCAGCACCAAGCGCCCCGTATGGGTGCACCCAACAGAGCACAAATATATGCGTCTTGGTGAACACGGACCTATCTGCCTAGTGGAGCACAAATCGATGCGCCCACTCAAAGGCTCATCTTCCATTAGATAATTAATGCCAAAGTGACAGAGTTGGCAGCATGTCTCCCGAAGAATGGACAGTTAGCAGATTTTCAGAAGGTAAAGCGTCGCTGACATCAGCATCATCATTACTTTCCTCCGGCGGTTACAAGCCACGTGGCCACCCAACCATTTTGTATGCACCTCCGCAGCCATGTACCCAAATCTATGTGTGTGCCTCAAAAGCCATGCGCCTCAGACTTTTTTCTGATCCTTAAAGACAGAAGTCAAAGTTACTACTGAAGCCTCACATGCGCCTCAAAAGCCGTACGTCCAGACTGGTTCGTGACTCCTAAATATTACAGGCTAAAGTCTCCTCATGCGCCCAATCCTAGGTGCATCCTATCAGATCACTCCCCACCAAATCCGAGATCTCCGAGCCTTGGACCTATGACACGTGTCCTTTGACTCGATTCAGCCTAAGAAAGAGTACTAATCACTCAAGATTTCAGCAACTAAAATATCCTGTTCATTGCTACATGTCAGCTCGACCGCAGCCCACAAAGGCAATATGAAGGGTTCAACTCCTCAATCAGAGTGCATCGTCCATATGCCTCCATCAGCAATCACCACGTGGCATCCCCACAAACCGGCACATCCTACATATGCGCACATGAGCAGCCAGCCTGCAGACTATAAATAGAGGGATCATTTCCTTCTGGCAAGGGGCTACGGACCTACGAACACACACACAGAGAGGCATATACAGACACTCAACGTCTTCTTCCTCTCCGTAAGCTCCAGCACCCAGAGCAACTCAAACCTTTAGAGAACCGATAACTGTCGTCAGATCGTCAACGGAGTCAACGTATTACCACTCGCTCCATCGACACAGGGACCCAGATAAACAAAAGTGTACTCCTAGGACTACATCTAAGTCCTAATTGTAACACTGTTCTATTTGTAATTAAAATTTGCAATCAAAAGATTTTAATGGCAAACAAGCTGGCGACTCTGCTGGGGACCTCTTTCTTCTCCACCGAAAAAGCTGTGTCATAATTCGACGACGTGAAGGTGGGCTCGTCCCACAAGACACTGGTCGTACGCCTCAATCAATAGGCGTATGAGGAGTTCATCTCTGAAGGCAGTGCAAGTCCTTCGAAGCGGCTGCCAAAGCCAAAGAAGACTCGCCAAGTCTGGGTGCGCAAGGTCGAGGCCCCTAGCACCACCACTGAAGGGGATGCGCCGATGCAGTCCACCCTTCTTGCTGATGACCTCAGCAGCCAGGATGTGCCCACCTGTGCAGCGCATCTCTCGGGAAAGCGTGGTACTGACCACATTCCTCAGCCATCTTCTTCTTAGACAAGGAAGATGCGCCGACGGAGCAAGGACGCAGCTAATGCCCTGCGTATCACCTCTGATGTGCCATAGAAGGCCTCTGTCTTTGACAGACTCACTCGCTGTTGTGGCGAAGAGAATTTGGACTCTAAGTACTATGCACCCCAGCGGGCTGGGACGAAGAGGTCCAAGGTAGCACGGGCCATGCGCCTCAAATATGCTATGCCGACAGCAAACCAGGAGCATGCGCTTACAATCATGTGCGTTGCTGATGGTAAGTTGTATAACGTCGACTCGGGTGCTTCTGTGCCAGAAACGAGCCGACCTTCAAAGTCCTTGTCTCACTTAGGCGCACCTGCTGCATTCGCAACCAAGTCGAGCAAGGCAAACCCTGTGGTCTTGAACTCCCGCGCCTCCATTGGTTGTACGTCTGAGGTTCGTTCAAGTCACTGTAAATATTGTTCCCCCACTACTGATCTGAGCGCATATTTTACGTTGGATCAGGGGGCGCAATATTCACTTGACCATCCCGACGCTTGGCCTTGCCATGTGCCTGATGGGGGTGCAAAGGTGGCACTCTCTTCCAATAATTTGCGTAATGTGATCAGTCACAAGCGCCGATCAGGAGAGTCGACTGACAAGCACAATACGTACTTCACAGGGCACACCTGTGCTGTAGTCACTATCAACTATTGTTGCAAAACAGCAGTCCCACCACCAAGACAGTCGGTATTCCAGCGGCTGCATTCATCAACACCTCTCCAACATCGCCTCGGAAAGAAGGTGTCAGCGGAAATAGAGCCAGAACTACCGGTTGCTTCCTGCAATATAGTCTCCAACTCTCCATCAATTCGGAAGGCTACTGGTAGCTCCTCGACTGTATCCTCATCTAAGAGCCAGCCAAGGAAAGCCAAGACGACTGTCCATCCTCTGGAGTGTTTGAAGGCACTCGGAGAAGAAAGAAGATCTTGGAGGAAGCTGGGGGTAGTCAGGCCCTTGTCGATCCGCCTTCTGAAGGTGAAGACGTCCTCCAGGACATAGCTGGGGGTAGCCAAGTCCTTGCTGATCCTCCCGAAGATGAAGGCGTTTTCCACAGCACAGATGAGGCTAGCCACGTCCTTTCCGAAGGCGAAGATATCCCCCAAGACAAAGCTGGGGGTAGCCAGGACGAAGCACCAGGAGAGGCAACTCCCCTACAGGAGAGTGAGGCCGAGTATGAAGCCTCAACCGATCCATCTACTTCCAACCGTGTCATGACAGTATACATGACTGGGGGTGATGCCGAGCCAGATGCGCCGCCAGCAGACCTTGTCCAGGGCATGGATACCTTGGAGGGAGGACTCAAAACCCTCTCTGCTTCCATGCAAATACTGACTCAAGCGGTGTTCGAGATACGGTCAGCTTTGGCCAGGGCACCGTCTACTAGTCCTGACCCAGGGGCCAATAGAGAATCAAGTATACCCCTTCAACGGGTATCCTTGGATACAGATTGCCGCGAGACACTTCGGACGTCGGAGCCATCAAATGCTCAACTCCAGGCTGTACCACCTTCTCCGACTCCTATACCCACGGAAGACGTGGTTGAGATGATCAGGGACTTACGCAAGTGCTTTGAGTCCAAGAACAGACAAGAGGAGCTCCAGAAGATGGGGATCCCACAACCATACCCCCTCGAATGGAACAAAGTGGTTTATCCTCCCAAGTATAAACCTCAGACATTGACGCCATACGATAGGAAGGACTCTCCGTGCTGCTATCTGACGTACTTCCAGTCTCAAACGAGATATCTCCCGAAGGAAGACACGCTACTCATCAGCATATTTGTCGGGGCGTTGAAAGGAGTAGCTTACGACTGGTACTGCAGTCTCACCGACAACTATATATCTTCCTTCGACGACTTGACGCATCTCTTCTTCGATCATTTCTACGACGGAGGGAAGGACATGACCATGGCGTCCCTCATAGAGATACGTCAGAAGGAGAAGGAAACAGTTCGAGCATTCATCGAACGGTTTCGACATGCCTGCTTCAGAATACCCTCGAGCATGCCAGAACATGCGCTCCTCTCCTCCTGCAGCATGAACATGCTGCCTGCGATCAAACTCTGGCCAAACTCCACTCCTCCTCCCGATTGGAGTTACTTGATCATCGAGGCCGAGGCAGCTGAAAAGAAGGCGTCAAATGCTCGTCTTCTGGGAGTCAGTTTCCCTGCCTTTGAGGACAAAGGAAAACGGCCTGCAGCCAACAACCCTGGACGAGAGACAAAGGGGAAACAGGCATTGACTATCAATGCCTCCAAAGGTGCATCAGCACCCACTCAGAAGCCTCTACTTGCACCAAGGCCAAAGGAGTTTATTCTTTCAACGATGAAGACACCCTGCAACTCTTCGAGATATTGAAGCAGTGTGAAAAGATCAAGTTGTCGGACCTAAAGCATCCCGACGAGGTTGGAAAAGTGGACCATCCGAGGTACTGTCACTACCATCGGTTTGTCGGACATCCAACTAAGGACTGCTACGTCCTCAAGAACTACATCCAGCGTATGATCAATGCGGATGTCATCTCCGTCGACTACGAGGAGAAAACGGTCTCGACCAACCTGGTATCGCTCCAATTTGGCACCTTACCGCCAACCACAACACAAGATGGTGTCATTCCCATCCCAAAGGCGACAATGGAGGTGGTCAATCTACTACCTACTCGTGACAATGTGAGTGGACTCATCCCACTCACCACATCTCGGGAAGAGGTCTTATGGGTTCATCCCGATCTCGTCTCCGAGGTTACTCAACCGGGGGTACACTCTACCTCCAAACCTAAGGACAAGAAGATCAAGTCTTACCGTATGGTCTCTTCCTCCGTGGAGGAGGCTCTTCTTGTACAAACCCGTTTGCAGCTGAACGTCCAACCCGACGAAGCTGCCGTCGAGGTGGTGCCTGCCTGTACTGCCCCTGCTGCCGAAGAAGGAGGTCCATCCAAACCTCCAGCAGCCAATAAATAGAAGCATGTAGAGGCCCGTTTCGACAAGCCTTTACGAAGGGAAAATGCTTCGGGGCTAGCCAAGCCCCACAACTTCGACATACTGGCACAACTTGCCAGTACTCCTACCCGCCTATCTCTGTTTGAGCTTCTTCGTCTTTTCAAGGACACTCGTAAAGCTCTCTGTGAAGCACTGAAGGATGCTGAGTCCTTCATCAGTCAGGTCAAGCAGCCTGAAGATCTCTCGACTACATGTGCGTACTGCCATTGTGCGGATGAGGTTATCCCCAACATAACCTTCACCCAATAAGACATGCTGCTCAGCACAACCGACACAACAGACCACTGTATTACACAGGGTATGTCGGTTTCGTTAAGGTAAAACGGATTCAGATCGATCCAGGGTCTTCTCTCAGCATCATCCCGAAGACGCTACTCTCAACACTGGAGATCCTAATGTACCGTCTGGCGCCTTCCAACACTACAATCAACGGCTTCAATGCTAGCAAAAACGAACCGCTAGGAAAAATACGGCTGAAATATCATATCGGTAACCTCTGAACCGAGGTGACTTGCTATGTCGTGGACGCTGACGTCAACTACAACCTCCTATTGGGTCGTCCGTGGCTGTATGAGTACATGGTGGTACCATCCACACTCCACCAATATATAAAGTACGTGTCCACCAACGACATCATCCGGACAGAGTTTGCGGACATTGACCCTTTTAAGGGGGTCGAAGCCTACTACACTGATTCTACCCTGTACAAATTGCCTGACGAAGGGGAAGCCAATGATGCTGACGATGAAGCAGAAGCGGCAGCAGAGCCGGACATGGAGCCAGAGATGATTCCCGACGCTCTTTTAAAAATTCGACTCAAAGGGAAACCGCCTCAGATGCTGCCTCCCATGACCATCAAGCTACCTGGAAAAGCACCAACTGCTCTAGGTAGAACACCTACTGAAGCTCCCTTGAAGATACGGCTCAAGGGAAAGCTGCCCCAAACATCGGCTCCCCTTGTTACAAATCTACAAGGGAAGGCACCAATCAATAAAGGCGCAGTTGAGGCACCTCTGAAGGTGCGTCTTAAAGACAAGACTCCGTAATTATCTGTCTCATCCAAGCTGCCGGAGAAGGCCCACATAGCCCTCTAAGAACCCAAGGTCAAAGCTGCGGTGGACTCTACCGAACCAACTCCAGTACTCACAGATAAAGAGCTAGGGGAATACATATCTGCTGATGTAGATGCACCCTCTCTGGACAATGTAATCCTGCGGGATAAAATCTCGTGTTTCATCAATAATAGAGTGTCTTTTAATTATTCAAGTCTTCCACATTGGAATACCATGTATACATTAGATAACGCTCTACGGTCGTTGCAAACATAAATAACGACCATTAATCATGTAAATCGAGTAGTCCCGTCCAAAGGGGTTTGTTTTATAGTCCCACCGCGGAATCGAGACGAAGAATCCATCATCTTCGGCAAAGTCGATCGTCATTAAGACCTCATGCCACTCGAGCAAGAACCAGATACCGGTAGAATACAAGTCTATCGCTACACAGACAAGGCAAAGTACCTCATCCAAAAGATGGGTTACGACCTAAAAAGCAACAAAGGCCTGAACTACGGCAAGGGCTAGCATCTTTCTCTCCGGCTCCCAACACCTAAAGGAAAGCCACAGGATTACTATCATCGAACTCGACGGAAGGTAGGCTATGTCACGCCGCCGACAACTCCAGAGAGTTCGGAGGCCGAAGAAGTAGAACATTCTCATTCGTCCGAAGCAACAACTTGGGATTCTGATACTAATATCGGCTCAGT
This sequence comes from Iris pallida, assembly GCA_029216955.1. NCBI lineage: Eukaryota > Viridiplantae > Streptophyta > Magnoliopsida > Asparagales > Iridaceae > Iris > Iris pallida. The sequence continues at coordinate 34,178 of JANAVB010011915.1, read as the reverse complement.
CTTCAAGAAGGTGCTATCAGCCAACATGGCATCTGCACAATATCAAGAAGATGATGGTGAAGACCAAACGCCAGAATTCTTTGAGGAAGAACCTTGGGCTCAACGCCTAGGAGCTCAGTGGGAGTCTCGTTTTGAATTACGCGAGCCCCCTACCGAAGACGAAGTCGAGCAGATCGACCTTGGGGCTGGATCTTCTTCCAAACCCATCTTCATCAGCAAAAGCCTAAAAAGAGAAGACCAGGAATCTTTGGTCCAATTGGCTAAAGAATATATCGAAGTCTTCGCCTGAAGCTATAAAGATATGTCGGGACTTGATCCTCAGATCGCGATGCATAGGCTTAACATCTTACCTGATGCCAAGCCTATAAAGCAATAATAGCGACGTTTATGCCCTGATATTATGAACGCTATCGATCAAGAAGTGTACAAACTCTTGACCAACGGGTTTATCCGTGAAGAACAACACCCGGATTGGGTGGCCAACGTCGTCCCTGTCACCAAAAAGAATGGGAAGATACGGGTCTGCATCGACTTCAGGGACCTCAACACCGCTTGCCCGAAGGACAAATTCCTGCTTCCAATCACTAACGTGATGATCGACAATACATATGGCTTCGAACGTATGTCTTTCATGGACGGATATTCGGGCTACAATCAGATCAAGATGTTCTCCGATGACGCAAAATACACGTCATTCAGGACACCGAAGGGGGTTTTTCTGCTACATAGTGATGCCCTTTGGCTTGAAGAACGCTGGTGCTACATACCAACGAGCTATGAGTACCATCTTCCGTCAACATCTTCGCAAGACAGTTGAGTGCTACGTCGATGACATTGCAGTCAAGAGCCGTCTCAAAGGGGATCACCTACAAGACCTGAAGACAGTCTTCGATCTCATGCGAGCGCATCAACTCAAGATGAACCCCGCTAAATCCTTTCTTGGGGTTTCTAGCGGAAAGTTCCTGGGCTTCATTATTACGGCGAAAGGCATTCATGTCGATCCCGAGAAGACCGAAGCCATCCTTGGCATGGACCCTCCAAAGAACCTCCGAGAACTTCGAGGCCTGCAAGGGCGCCTGGCATACATCCGAAGATTTATAGCAAACCTTTCCAGAAAATGTCAACACTTCACCCATCTCATAAAGAAGGGAGTCCCCTACGTCTGGACAGAAGAATGCTAGCAAGCTTTCGACGATATCAAAGCTTACTTGACGAGCCCGCCAGTCCTGGTGGCACCCGTCGTAGGCAAACCATTTCTCCTCTAAACTATTTCTCCTCTACGTCCGTGCCATGGATCATTCCATCGGCGCTCTGCTGGCTCAGAACAGCGATGCAGGCTACGAGCAAGCTATCTACTACCTTTGTAGGACACTGATCGGGGCCGAACATCGGTACAACCCCGTTGAAAAGGAGTGTCTGGCTTTGGTGTTTGCCATCCAGAAGACTCGTCATTATGTCTCGGGTCAGACAATTCATGTCATCTCCCGAGTCAATCCACTCATGGTTTTCATGACGAAGCCAGGATCATTGAACTCCCGGCTAGCTACATGGGCGATCCTGTTGACGCTGTACAACATGGTGTTCATTCCACAAAAAGCCGTCAAGGGTCAAGCTCTAGCCGACTTTTTAGCCGCGTACCCCATCCCAGAGTCCTCCAGACTCTATGAAGACATCCCGGATGAGGTCCAAGAATCTAATGTCATCGAAGAAAGCTTCGTCTGGCGGATGTTTTTCGATGGTGCTTCAAGAACAGGCTCCAAAGGCCAAATCATCGCCGAAGTGGGGGTAGTCTTAGTCTTCCCCGATCAGCTGGTCGTCCAGCGTGCTTACTCCCTTTCGAAGCCGTGCTCCAACAATATTTTCGAGTACAACGCTCTCATCATGGGACTCCGGCTGGTGCAACAGCTGGGGGCGGATCATCTGGAAGCCTACGGCGACTCAAAACTCGTCGTTAACCAGATCAGAGGGCAATACGAAGTTCGCCATGAAGATCTGGTTCCTTACCATGAAGTTGCATTGAACATTATTTCAACCTTCACCAAGTTCTTCATAGAACACGTACCCCGTTTACAAAACCTGTAGACCGACGCTCTGGCTGGCCTCGCAGCCTCGTTGGCGGCACCCCTCGGGACTCAGCACTACGTCACAGTAGTTGGTCGAGACTTAGTCTGTCCTAAAAATAACCTATGCTCATAAATAGCCCATGCCATGTCAACAAGTGCTGGTGTTAATGTCCGAGACTGGAGGTTCCCGTTCAACGATTTCACTGTCTACGGAATTCTTCCAGAAGACCCGAAGGAAGCCATCTCAGTCAGGAGGCGTTCCCTTCGATTCTATTACGATACAGCTACTAAAATGCTGTATCGACGCTCCTACGATAGACTTCTCCTTCGATGTTTATCCAACGAGGAAGCAGTCGAAGCCCTTCGAGAAGCGCACGATGGAACTTGCGGGGCTCATCAACCTGGGCCTAAGTTGCAGGATCGACTGCGACGCATGGGTTACTACTGGCCAACCATGGCAGCCGACGCTGTCGACTATGCTAAGAAATACCATGCTTGCCAGCTCCATGCCGACTTCATCCATACACCATCGGAACCACTACATCCTACGGTCGCCTCTTGGCCCTTCAAAGCTTGGGGCATGGATATTGTAGGACCGATCACCCCTCCTTCATCGAGGGGACATCATTTCATCCTAGCCATCACCGACTACTTCTCCAAATGGGCAAAAGCAGTTCCACTGGCAGAAGTAAAGATCTCTAGGGTGGTCAGCTTCATCAAGCACCATATCATCTACCGTTTCGGGATACCTCGGAAGATTATCCACGATAATGGTCGACAATTCATCAGCCAAGTTTTTAGCAGATTCTGTGATAAGAATCGCATCCAGAACGTGGCATCAACCACCTACAATCCGGCAGCAAACGGATTGGCTGAGGCGTTTAACAAGACTATCGTCAGGCTACTCAAAAAAGTTGTGTCATCCAACAAACACGACTAGGACAAAAAGCTCGACGAATACCTTTGGGCCTACCGTATAATAGTACGGACCCCGACGGGCAATATACCATTCTCCTTAGTCTACGGGAGCGAAACGGTACTGCCTCTCGAGATCCAGATACCCTCACTCCATGTAGCGATCACAAATCAACTCACAGAAGAAGACAATCAACGTCGCCGTCTGCGAGAATTGGAGGCACTTGACGAAAAATGTCTTCTAGCTCAACAGCGCATCGAACTCTATCAAGCCCGTATATCACAGGCTTTCAACAAAAAGGTCAAGCAGAGGACTTTCCAAGTAGGCGATCTGGTTCTAGCAGTCAGGAGGTCGATGGTGTTAACTCACAAGACACCAAAAAAGTTCGAGCCTAAGTGGGAGGGACCTTTCATCATAGAGACGGTATACTCAAACGGTGCTTACCGCCTCGCCAAACCCAATGGGGACTTGTTCATGATGCCCATCAACGACAAGTTCCTAAAGAAGTACTACTCTTGACATCTTTCAGACATGTACTTCTACCTCTACCTAGCAAGGGAGTCAGTGGACCTGATCATCAGAGCTCACATACACCTCCCTTTCACAAAAATCCTATACTTTCGGAACCCAGTTGTTCCATTGCATTCTATCTCCAGTAGAAGGACAACTACGTCCATATTACCTCTGAGTTGCTCCTCTATGCCCTACAAAATGGAATCTTACGCTCCGTAAGACTACGCTACCCATCATGTTAACCACGTCCACATTACCTCTGAGTAAACATCTCGTACAGACAACCCCTGCGTTGTCGTACATTGATCGCAGAATTTTTATGTCCATATTACCTCTGAGTAGTTCCGCGTACCTCCCCAGAGTCACTCCTACCACGTCCATAACACCTCTGAGTAGGAAGATTTCGACATTTGAACCCCATATTTGCCACGTCCATATTACCTCTGAGCAAACATGTCAGTTCTCTAAAACTTATTATCTGTAAAAAACTAAGGTGCGCAAAAGATAATAGGTCCACACAAATCATCAGTTCATGAAAGCAAAAATGAACACACCATAAAATTCTTTATTTTGCATTCAAATGTAAAGGATTACATCCCCAGCAGAACTTTTATGTCCATATTACCTCTGAGTAGTTCTGCGTATCTCCCACCAGAGTCATTCCTGCCACGTCCATATCACCTCTGAGTAGGAAAGCTCTACCATCAATCCCATATTTACCATGTCCATACTATCTCTGAGTAAATATGTTGGTTCTCTCTCTCTCTCTCAACTTATTATCTGTACCTAAAAACCAAGGTGCGGCAAGGATGATAAGTCCACATAAATTTCCCAGTAGAAGTACCCAAACCTATCACGTCCATACTATCTCTGATAGGAGTGTCACACCTAAACAGCTCTACTATCCATGCTTCTTCTTCAAAGTATTTTAAAACTTATCCAAAAGTTTTAAAAACTTTGAAGGGGGTCTTGTAGAAGCATAAAAAAGAAGGGATATTACTTTTAATCCCGCATCGGAAAGGAGAAGAAGAGAGGTCTCATTCCACTCTATATATAGAGCCCTCTTGTCTCCTTTGAAAAGGGCACTAAAATAAATAAAAAAAAGGGAGCCCGTTATCCAGGGAGCCTGTTCGAGCCACAAAAAGTTGCAGTAGTTCTTCTCTTCTTCTGGGTTGGATGCAAGTTCTTCACTCCCTGTCATGGCGAGGATAATTTGGACTCTGAGTACTATACGTCCTAGCGGGCTGGTACGATGAAGTCCAAGGCGGCACGGGCCATGCGCCTCAAACGTGCTATGCCAACGACAAACTAGAAGCATGCGCTCACAATCATGTGCGCTACTGATGGTAAGCTGTACAAGGTTGACTCGGGTGCTTCTGTGCCAGAAACGAGCCGACCTTCAAAGTCCTTGTCTCACTTGGGCGCATCTGCTGCGTTCATAACCAAGTCGAGCAGGGCAAACTCTGTGGGCTTGAACTTCCGTGCCTCCATTGATTGTGTGTCTGAGGTTCATTTAAGTCACTTTAAATGTTGTACCCCTATTACTGATCTGAGCGCATGTTTGGCATTGGATCAGGAGGCGCAACATTCACTTGACCACCCCGACGATTGGCCTTACCATGCGCCTGATGGGGGTGTAAAGGTGGCACTCTCACTTGACCACCCCAGCGCTTGGCCTTGCCATGCGTCTGATGGGGGTGTGAAGGTGGCACTCTCCTCTAACGATTTGTGTAATATGATCATTCACAAATGCCGATCAGAAGAGCCGACCGACAAGCATAATGCGCCCCTCATAGGGCATACTTGTGCTACTGTCACCATCAACTACTACTGCTGCTGCCGCAAGACAGTGGCTCCACCACCAAGGCAGTCTGCGTTCCAGCAGTTGCAACATGTTGTGCCTGTCTTCCAGCGCATCACTCCGCCCCGTCAGAGTGAATCACTTCTTCGTCAACGCACAGGCACATCTGCCAGCTTGGGACTCTTCTATCATCAAACCCAAATCAGGCATTCAACTTGTCACTCATGTCGTACCAGCAAGCGGCTCAAACATAAACTGCTATGTCTATTCCAACTCGGCGAATCTCAGTCTTCTGAAGGAGTTCACCGTCAAGGCTTCTTCGAACAAGGAGATCCATAATCCACAGTACAACGTCTTGCCAAGGAGGAGGATCAGTCAAATCCATCTTTGTCGAGAAGTCAAGGGAGAGACAACAAAACTCTCTCAAACTGTTGCTATTCATTGGCCAGGGTAAATCAAACCCATGCGCCAAGTGGCAACCTTTCCGAAGCTAGTACAATGAACTTGAACTCAACAGATGGACCAATGAAGATGTGCCATGCAATAAATGCGCCCATCAGTACCAAGCACCCCATATGGATGCGCCCAACAGACCATAAATACATGCGTCTTGGTGAATACGGACCTATGTGCCTAGTGGAGCACAAATCGATGAGCACACTCGAAGGATCATCCCCCATCAGACAATTAATGCCAAAGTGACAGAGTTGGCAGCACGTCCCCCGAGGAATGGACAGTTAGCAGATTTTTCAGAAGACGAAGCGTCGCTGACAACAGCATCATCATTACTTTCCTCTGGCGGTGACAAGCCACGTGGCCGCCCAACCATTTTGCATGCGCCTCCACAGCCATGCACCCAAATCTCTGCACGCGCCTCAAAAGCCATGCGCCTCAGACTTTTCTCTGATCCCTAAAGACAGAAGTCAAAGTCACTACTGAAGCCTCTCATGCGCCTGAAAAATCGTGCGTCCAGACTGGTTCGTGACTCCTAAAGGTTACAAGCCAAAGTCTCCTCATGCGCCCAATCCCAAGCACATCCTATCCGATCACTCCCTACCAAATTCGAGATCTCCGAGCCTTGGACCTACGACACGTGTCCTTTGACTCGATTCAGCCTAAGAAAGGGTGCTAATCACTCAAGATTTCAGCAACTGAAAGATCCTCTCCATTGCTACGTGTCAGCTCGACCGTAGCCCACAAAGGCAACATAAAGGGTTCAACTCCTTAATCAGAGCGCATCGTCCATGCGCCTCCATCAGCAATCACCACGTGGCATCCCCATAAACCGGTGTATCCTACATATGCACGCATGAGCAGCCAGCCTGCAGACTATAAATAGAGGGATCATTTCCTTCTGATAAGGGGCTACAGACCTACGAACACACACAGAGAGGCAGATACAGACACTCAACATCTCCTTCTTCTCCGTAAGCTCCAGCACCCAGAGCAACTCAGACCTTCAGAGAACCGATAACCGTCGTCAGATCATCAACGGAGTCAACGTATTACCACTCGCTCCATCGACACAGGGACCCAGATAAATAAAAGTGTACTCCTAGGACTACATCTAAGTCCTACATTGTAATACTGTTCTGTTTTTAATTGAAATTTGCAATCAAAAGATTTTAATGGCAAGTAGTGGAGAACTGGACGAAAGGCGGAGATAGCAGCGACTCCGATGAAGAAGCCGATACATATGTTACGCAGGGGGAGAAGTCGTGTCCAGTGTCAGTGCCTACTGTACCAAGTCCAGTGCCTACCATACTAAGTCCCTCGTCTACATCTATCCCGGCTCTTGAAGATGTTGCCCTGCCCTGAATCACTCTGATTCCGATACGGATCTCTCTGACTCTGATGGTGTGTCCTCTCTACCACTTATTGTTCCTTTAAGGAGATCTTCTCGCATCAATGCGGGTAAGGTTCCTCGTCATTATGATGATTATGAACATGACATTGCCAACTTCTTGTCTTATTCTAACATTTCTCTAAATTATCGAGCCTTCATTGCATCGTTAGACTCTACTTCTTTGCCCAAGTGTTGGCAGGAAGCAAAGAAAAATCCAAGGTAGAAAGCTGCAATGATGGAAGAACTTCGGACACTAGAGAAAAATAAGACATGGGAGCTGGTTCCATTACCCAAAGGAAAGAAAGCTGTGGGATGCAAATAGGTGTACATGGTAAAGGAGACGCTAGAAGGAAAAGTAGAGCGGTACAAGGCGAGATTGATTGCAAAAGGATACACACAATCGTATGACATTGACTATGATGAGACGTTTGTCCCAGTAGCAAAAATGAGCACGGTAAGAACTCTGATCTTCATTGCAGCAAACTATGGGCGAAAGCTATACCAGTTAGATGTAAAAAATACCTTTCTCCATGGAGACCTGCAAGAAGAAGTATACATGGAACCCCCGCCAGGGTGCTATGCGACAGAATCAGACGGAGGGACGTCGCATGGTAAAATGTGTAAACTAAAGAAGTCACTATACGGACTCAAGCAATCTCCTCGAGCCTGGTTTGACAAATTCAGAAAGGCTGTTAAAGGCATAGGATACCATCAAACAAATGCAGATCATAAGGTCTTTCTCCAGCATACAAGATGCCACATTACTATACTTGCTGTATATGTGGATGATATAATAATCACTGGTGATGATGAAGTCGAGATTACCAAGATGAAGTCAAAACTCGGGAAGGAGTTTGAGGTGAAGGATTTAGGAGCGATGAGGTATTTTCTGGGTATCGAGGTGTGTGACGGCAAACAGGAAATTATTATATCACAGAGAAAATACGCACTAGATCTGCTAAAGGAGACAGGGATGCTGGGATGCAAAGCAGCAATAACTCCAATTGACCAGAAGTACAAGCTGGGAGCAGAAGTAGGAGAGCCTATTGATCGTGAAAGGTATCAAAGACTTGTAGGAAGATTGATTTATCTGAGGCCCACTCGCCCGGATATCACATTTGCGGTGAGTGTAGTGAGCCGCTACATGCATGATCCAAGAACGGGTTATATGGAAGCAGTGTTTCAGATCTTGATATATCTGAAAGGGACGCCGAAAAAAAGACTATAGTTCAAAAAGAATGGACATATAGAAGTTGAGGGATACTGCAATACAGACTGGGCAAGCTGTATAGACGACAGAAGGTCTACCACGGGGTACTGTGTTTTTATAGGAGGAAATCTAGTCTCATGGAGAAGCAAGAAACAACCAGTGGTAGCACAGTCGACAGCTGAAGCAGAATACAAGGCAATAGCTCTGGGAGTGTCAGAGTTGCTATGGGTAAGAGCACTGCTGACAGAGTTGAAGCTGGACAAGGAAGCACCATTATGTCTTCTGAGCGATAGTCAAGCTGCAATAAGTATAGCTAACAATCCAGTTCAGCACGACAGAACGAAGCACATCGAGATCGATCGATTCTTCATCAAGGAGAAGCTGGAACAAAGGATACTAAAGATTGACCATGTTCGCTCAGAAGAACAAGTTGCAGACTGTCTGACTAAGGGTCTTAGTTTATCGAGTCTGTCAAAGCTATGTAACAAGATGGCGATGATTAATATCTATCGCCCATCTTGAGGGGGAGTGTTGAGAACTAACAAGGGACTTTAGTCCTATATCGGAAGTTGTATTGTGAAGAGGAGGTATACTATCTATAAGTAGTGGCAAGAGTCCATCAATAAAATCATCTGAGAAATTTCACTCATTTCAACTGTTCCAACCAATTCTAAGAAGTTCCAGCAACTTCAGTAAATCAGAAAAGGTACTGGTTTTCTCATTATAAAATGATATACTTGACTTCATTTTTTATGTCTTGTTTCATTTCAGAGTAGAAAGTAGATCAAGGATCACAATATTTCGACTTCAATTTTCAATGTCTCCTCTATGTAAACTTTTTCAGATCTTCTTCATATTTTCATACCATCATTTTCATACTTTTTTGTTGATAGACAAATGCTTGACTGATAAAGGTTATATATTTATTTGGCCAATATTGGTTTCATGAGTGAGAAGCATTTATGTGCATCTCCATGTCCATGTTAAGTTTGTTTCTTCATCTAATGTTTGTTGCATGCATTGTGCTGATCAGGATTACTATCCTTATTATCTAATGCAAGCTTAGTTTGGAAATAGTCTTAGTGCCCAGTGACACCAATTTGTGCCCCAGAATGGGTTGAAACTTTTTTGGTTGACTAACTTGTGTCCACATCATTGTTTTTTGAACACTTATAATTATTTTTTTATGCTTTAGGTCCCGTTTAATAATGTAGATTCTTCTACTGCCGATGAAGCAGATTCAATTACAGTTGAAATAGAAGTTTTCGAAAATAAGCCAGTTTAGTAGATCAAAATCGAGAAATTCGAAAATGCAACAAACTTAGATCTACATAAAATGAACCATGGAAACTAAAAATGTTAAGTACTAAAGTGTCTTAGAATCTCGTGAGGAAGACAATGGAACAATAAAACTTGAGTTCCTCCATGAAGCAAGTTGTACTTGCCTACGGTGGTGCTCGGTGGAGAAGAAATGAGAAAGAAGAAAAGAAGTAGTAAATGAGTAATAAATGAGGAGAGAGAATGGTTGTTGGGTTAATAAATAAAGGAAGTGGTAGGTAGGGGTTTGCATATCAACCCAAATCGAGCCCAACCAAGCTGAACCCAACCGAACCCAATGCAGGCTAAGGCCAGGATAAACCACATGAACCAGGAAATGCTAACTAACCCATACCAATGCAAAACCCAAGACTAGCCAGTCAAGACAAGTCGAACCAGGATGAACCCAAAATAAACTATGGCAAGATTAAACCAGGATCAAGCTAAGCAAGACAAGTCTATTTACGGGTCAGGATTTCGTATACGTATACCAAAATACGTAATACAAACTATGGGCATTACAAGTACCAATGCAGGTGCTAACGAAGTGAACCAAGATTGATGTTGTGTGGAAGTCCTCTTTCTCTCGACGATTCACGAACAAGTGAGTGTCTTTGATCCTTCGACGATCCTTGATCATCACGCTTAACAAAAGATGACTTCTTATTTCGTTTGTTACTTAATAAAAGACGCTTAGTAGTAACCCAGAAATATAATGAAATATAAATTATCACATGGCTAGAATTATGTTGTAAATCAAATAACGCCTTGTATGCTACGATACTAAATGTTGAACATATGATGCAAAGACCCAAGTATTGGGCTATGAGTATATCGAACTTCGGTTCGAAATAATGGTAACACATAATGAATAGTCCCTTGGTTGGACAAATGAGTATACGAGCCTAGGGCTCAAGGCAAGATGGCAAGATGAATGAGAAATGTGGCTGATGTTCTTGAATTCTGTTATCATGCATATATGTTTCTTATTAGTTTAGTTGTATTCACATGCATGGCCATGGACAACTCATGCACAAGGTATAGTTCCTCGAACGGTACTCCGAGGTCACGGAACCAGTTCGGTCTAGCAGGAACATAGTACAGAAGTAGTATACAGTGTTGAAGTAGTAGCACGGTTATTCAAAAATGCCTCTTTCACCGTCAAAGTGCCTATGGTACCAGTTCATATTTGGTTACCCGAAGCCCATGTAGAGGCACCTACGGCTGGATCCGTCATCTTGGCAGGAATTCCTTTAAAATTGGGAACCTACGGGTTTTTAAGATTTTTAATACCCATGTTTCCCTTCCGATCGGGCTAGCTACTACTGCTAATGGGGAGCTGTTTGACCATGATGTCCAAGATGGCATATAATCGGTGACCTTCATATAGACAGGTGTCATTACTAACAATATCTTATGAAGGCAGCGTAAGTATTACTCATAAATATACAGGAAAGGATGTCGACCGTGGGTAAGATTCACCAAATTGGTAAACAATATGAATTGCTTATATTTCTAACATCAATATATGCTGCTTCTGTATCGTATCATATGAATTATTAATGGACCCTAAGATAAGATAGAAATATCACAAACCAACAGTGTACTTCACATAATTTACTACTGTTGATTTATGGTGGGATTGGTTACGGTCGCTTACCAGTACATATGTGGCAATATATTGACGAAAACATAGTAGATAATCTTAAATGATGAATGTCACGCCCCAAAACGGGAAATCATTCGTCATTGCATAATTTTATAGAATCGACCGTCCTGACTAGGGCATGATGACTTACGAGTCTGACATTGTACTCGTACAAGGCAAGATGACAGGTTCTCAAAATGGTTATCTTTGATTCAACATTCAGCAGCGGAAGAAATAGAGTGTATGAAACAATTATCTTTATTCAATAAGCAGTGGAATTACAAAGCTTTCAATAGCCCAAAAGAATCATGCCATATTGGCTTACAACACTCAAGTTCTCTCTTGCCCACAAAAGATTTCATCGTTCCATACATCATATCTTTTATATCTCAGCCACATCATTATGTTGTATGTCCAAGCATCAATGCAGTTGCACGCCTTAAAATGTTATAATATTTCATGCCTCAGTGCGTTCAAGCGAAGCTCCACTGTAAGCAATCCATTACATGCATCCTGCAAGCAATCTGGTGGAGGATCAGTACTAATCCTCTCACATACTCATATTGACCAACTTTAATAAACCAATATTAAGTAATTTATGAATCATGCAGCTTAACTTGTGATCTTACTATATTTGTCTTAGGGTCGATTTATGGCATATTTGAAAGCAGTAAAGCATGTATTTCATGCCAAGCAAGTTATCATTTATTCGTGTAAGCATACAAGCAACCAATATCAAGCTCGTATTGTTTCGTGGCGACTTCTTTCCAACTCGACGTACTTGTCCTTGCACCGACGCAAGGTGAATATGCCAATCATCTTTTCCTGTCATGTTATAAGTGCTCATTATGTAGGACCTTTGTGCGCCTACACCATTCAGCCTACCGACCCTTATTTATATAAATATTTCTAACCATCATCGTGTCATAATGGACTTATGTTTCTCGGTGGCATTGTGATGCTACCAATTAAGCCTAGGTTACGATCCTTACTGAAGGTTCCGCAATGCTCGTGCTCCCTTAGCTACAATAATCATTCCTCCTAGGTCGAACAGTCCTGATGCGCCTGTTCGAGAAAAAAGAACCCGTACAAGGGTTAATTCAAATTCCAATTGATCATGCAACACGCAACTGCTCATACAACTAAACATAGTCTGAGTCCGAAACATAGACTTTGTATCATTTTATATTTCTCGTATTATCTTTCTATGTTCTCACATTCTTTGTACAATTTTGGTCTTTCGATGTTTCAACGCCTCGATTCAATGTCCGAGTGAATGACACAAAAGCCCCAAAAACATTCAAGGCAACACCACCACATTCAATTATTATTCGATATCTTTTGACTCATGCATTCGATGCATGCCTCGATTCAGTATTTCCATGTTCTACGTCTTAGTGTTCAATGTTCTCCTATACGTGCATTTGATGCACGTCTCGATACGATCTTTCAATATGTTAGACTTATGTTCAATCCCTCCGACTTGTGCAGATGAGGTACACCTTGATAGAGTATTCAATATTTACAGCTCAAGCACTAAGACACTCGTGTCAATATTGTCTTTCAATGTTCTAGCCTTCTAACTCGTGCACGGGATAACGCATTTAATTGATGTTCAATAACTCATACCTTGAGGCATGTTTCAATCCAATTGTTCAATGTCCTGTGACTCGTGTATTTGATGTACTCATCGATATAGTTATCCCATGTTCATATGGCTTGCATTGTCACGCTACGATTTCGAAGAATCGATAGTCGTCCTCCAGATGCGATGTCATGTGAACCATGGTTGCGATCTCACAAGGTATAGTCATAAGGTTATCCAAAATACAATTATCTAAGAGAGCATGCAGACAAATTGCATAACACATTGAGACAGAGAAATTTTGCATTTTATTGATAATAGACATCATTTTATAAGACTTTATTACAATCATGTCGTGCGGGCTTACAACATGACTCGATTACAGAATGAATGCCGGTGAGATAGTCATTACGTACATTACATCCCTCAATATACAACAAAAGTATTCCAGCCATCTGGGATGGAGAAAGTCGAGACATCTTTTTGGACTAGTTGTAGAGAATCTTCAAGAGTTATGCAGCAAGAGTCTTTGACGCACGGTCGAAGCTTTAAAATGCGAACGTCGCCTTGGTTAGTTGGTGTGTTCCTCCTTATTCGTAGCACTTATAGAGAGCGAGGGTCAGTACGATCACTGTACTGGCGAGTGGCTAATTTAAAACCCAGGCTCTTATTTATTCAAGCAGTTTTATAAAATATGTAAGCTACTTTGTGATCTTTCTAACAATCCTAATCGATTTGCATGTTAACATGTTAAGAGGCAAGCATGCGATAGGCAACATAACATAACTACGATAAATCTTACTCACGGTAGAGCGTGTCTTTGCAGCGTAACTTACTATGTTTCTTCCCTGTCAGGTTTTTAACAAACGCTTGTAAACAGTGTGCAAGTAGGGGGTCACTAGAAATTCAAGCCATCCTGGACGTATAGCTTGGTCGAGTCGGTGACCCATTCAACGTGGGTAGCTCGCCCCGTTGAAAGTTTTGAATGACTCGTGCTAGCATCCAACACAGCTACCTTGCATTCGTCCTAGGCCAAAACGGTCTCGTGGTCTTGGATTGTCGTTCGAAGAAGTAAAATTTTGTGCACAAGTTTTCCATGAATGTGTTACACTAAAATTAATTATTCAAGCATGGTCTACTAAATCTTTGAGAGTTAACCAATTTTTAATGTGTGCTGTCTTATCGTTGTAACATTTGTTAACGATTCAATCTTCGTTTTGCCTAGATCTATAGCAAGTGTTCATGAAAAGTTGTGCCACAATTTCTTGATTCTATACTATGAATACAAGTATGCATTTTGAGTTTCATGTTTAATTTGAAACTAGAAGGTCGAGGGAAAGGAGGTTAGCCACTCACCTTAGTCTTACTGGAGGCGAGGGACTGGTTGGACGCGCTTAGACGTCACCTATGCAATCACCTGAAATTGCACGAGCAACCGATTAGAACACTGTGTCAATCAAGGAGTTCGATACGAATGCAAAGTTCAAAAATGCAAGACATGAAAACCATCGAAAATAAAAGCCATAAAATGCATAGACTTGGTAAGTCGGTCGACGATGACCTAGATGACATCATTTACCCATGGCATCTTCGGCAGACCAACAATAATATCCATGCACACGTGCTCCCACTTTCATTCTTGGATCGCCAGGTTCTACATCTCCCCGCCCGGCCTCCATTGCTCAGATTTCACCCACTGACTGGCCATGAATTATGACACAAAGAGTGCCATATCTCTCTTCATTTTGTGCCACCAGAAGGTCATACGGAGTTCCTTGTACATCTTGGTGCTACCTGTATGTAAGGAGTACTTTGTATAGTACACTTCTGTCAATATTTTATTTCTAAGTTCTGAATCATCTGAACGCATAGCCTACCCTTCAATCGAAGCACGCTAATTTTATCTTCTATAAAGTCGGTTGTCCTACCCGTTGAGATTAGCTTTTGCCTCTTTTTTAAGTACGGATCGTCCTTCTAAGCGGTCTTGATCTTTTTCTGCAAGCTCGGCTCTAGCTGCAACAACGTCAACTTCACATTCGTAAATTGAACCCAGAGGTCGATACCCATATCTTCTACGTCCGGTAGCAATCTGCTATTGATGGATAGTGAGGCAATATACTTCTGACTCAGAGCATCTGCCATAATATTTCCTTTATTCGGCATATAGTCAATAGTCAAGTCGAAATCTTTGATTAGTTTAAACTAACGCCTTTGTCGTAAGTTCAGCTCCTTCTGAGTGAATAGATACTTGAGGCTCTTGTGATCTATATAAATCCAGCATGCCACACCATAAAGGTAGTGTCGGCACAGTTTTAATACGAACACAATCGTCGCTCAGACCAAGTCATGAGTGGGATAGTTCTTCTTCTGCGGCTTTAGCTGTCGAGAAGCAAAAGATATCACTTGTTCCGTTATATCAGCACACACCCCAAACCCTGATCGAAAACATCGCTAAAAATTTAGAATCCTCCAATCCCTTCTGGAAGTACGAGTATCGGGGCCGAGACAAGCCATTGCTTTAAATCATGGAAGGAAGCTTCGCAGTCGTCTGACCATTCAAATGCGACTCCTTTCCGAGTGAGGCGAGTAAGAGGCGATGCGATCTTCATGAAGTCTTTCGTGAAGTGTCTGTAGTATACCAAGCCAAGGAAGCTTCGAACCTTGTCGTCTGACGCAGGTCATTTTCAATCAACAATGGATTCAACTTTCTTTGGATCGACGGTAATACCTTTAGCAGAAATGATGTGCCCAAGGAATGACACGCTGCTCAGCCGGAATTTACACTTGCTCTGCTTCGCATACAACTAATTTTTGCGAAGGGTCTGATGCACGGTCAGCAGGTGCTCAGCGTGTTACCGCTTGTCCTTCGAGTAGACGAGTATATCATCGATGAAGACTACTACGAACTTGTCGAGGAAGGGTCAAAACACCCGATTCATTAAATCCATGAAGGCAGCGGGGGCATTTGTTAGGCCGAACGATATTACTAGGAACTTGTAATGACCGTATTGAGTGTGGAAGGCTGACTTCGACACATCATCCTGCTTGATCTTGAGTTGATGGTAACCTGAGTGAAGATCAATTTTTGAAAACACCGAAGCACCTTGTAACTGATTGAACAGGTCGTCTATATGGGGCAATGGATATTTGTTCCAAATGGTAGCTTTGTTCAGCTCTCGGTAGTCAACGCAAAGACGTATTGCGCCTTCCTTCTTCTTGATAAACAACATGGGCGCTCCCTATGGCGAGATGCTAGGTCGTATGAATCCCTCGTCGAGCAACTCTTGCAATTGTACTTTAACTTTCTTAATCTCCATAGGGGCCATTCTGTACAGAGCTTTGGAGATAGGTCGGGTGTCGGAAAATGTGTTAATGGCGAACTCGATCTCTCGATCAGGTGGCATGTCGGACAGTTCGTTCAAAAACATGTCTGGGAATTCTACCACAATGTCGATCTGACCTGTATTTTCACCATCCTGTCGTATGTCTCGAACAGACGCCAAATAGCCTTCACATCCGAAATGTTGCATCCTTCGAGAAGATATCGCCGAGATACCATACAGGTTGACGGCACATTACCATAAAAATAGCAGAATTCTGGCACTCCAGATATGCAAAAAGTGACGGTCTTTCCTGCACAATTGATGGTGGCATTGCAAGCGTCGAGCCAATCCATTCCCAGTATGATATTGCAGTCCTTAATATCAAGAACTATCACACCAAAATACACTTGTTTACCTCCGATACAGATGAGTCTTTGCTGCCTAAGTGTACAAGTAATTACGTGCCCTACGGTACGCTTACACTAAGATCGAGGCCTAGTAGTGTCATAGGAAATTTATGCTCGGCAACAAAGTTTGCCGATATAAAGCTATGTATGACACCTGAATCAAACAAAATATGAGCAAGCTTTTTATTGAAAAGTAATATACCTGTCACAACTGTGTCAGATGCGAATGCCTCATCTCGGGTCATGGCATAGACTCGTCCCTGGACATTAGGACAGCAGTCTTAGGCATTAGATTGCGTGGCTTGAGGAGCCCGAGGTGCTTGGCCTCAGTTCTGGTGGTACTGCTACTGTTGAGGCACCGTTGGGTTCGAGCTTCTATTCGGAAAGTTCGAGCATAGATGGCCCGTCTTACCACATTGCCAGCATCTGTCTTTATAGACATGATAGTCGATGGCATGGTGCCCGAAGTTGTTGTATTTGTTGCAGCGAGTGCCTGGTTTCCGCCCTTGGTATCCCCCTGGTGGCTATTGTTTAGACGCTTATGCGCATTGTTACCTCCTATATTGCCATGGCTCTTGTGGTTATATGTATGCACAGTGCCGGTAGCGACTGGAGGGTATTGAGGCTCGAGGCGAAGGGCATGATTGAGCGATTCACCCATTGTTTGGTAGTCTGGAACAGTCACGTAAGCGAAAATAGAAGGCCTCAGGCCTACTTCGAATCTTCATGCTCGACTCCCCGCCGTTAGTAGATAGACCCCAGCAAATCAAACCAGTTTGTTGAATTCTGCAGCATATTGACGTACTGTCAAGTTTCTCTACTTTAGTTGTATAAACTCGTTTTCTTTTGTCTGAAGAATTGCCACTGGCAGATACTCGACTTCGAAGGCCTTGCGGAATATAGCCCAAGAGATCAGTGCGGTAGAGTCATCGCGATGGATCGCTTAATTTTATACACCCCAGCAATCATGCACATTCAACCGAAGTTGAAGTTGAACGCGAACGACTTTCTTGATTTTATCAATGTTGAGGAGCTCAAAATTATCTTCAATCTCTTCTAGCCAATCGATCGTGATAGACAGGTCTTCAATGCTGGAGAATGAAGTGCGCAACGCCTTCTTGAAGTTGGTAATGTCAAAGGTTTTATTCTCTGGCGGTGTGAGCTGAGACGAAGACTCCCTGGGTGCGACTTCAGTGGATCGTGTCACAGGTTCGATAGTACGTGTTCCAAAATTTCTATTGCTCACGACCATTTTTACTAACTGTCGTAGCGTGTCAAGTTGCCCTTGGTACATCTTAAACTGCGCTTCGAATCGGGCTTCAAATTGGGCATGTCGCCTTTCAGACTGAAGGCACAACATTTTTGCTTTCTTTTCGGAATGTTGCGGCCTGCCTCTGTTGCATTTCGAGCATAGGCAGCATCCACGCCAAAGGATTATCGGAAGGCCCGACTTCGGAAGGCATCCTCCCCATCGGGTTGACGGAAGGCTCGGCTTTGAAACTACTCGAGCCGTCAGAAGCGTTCGCCACATCCTCTGCCAGAGGTTCCGTAACTACTTGTAGGAACGAATTTGTAAAGCACAATAATCCAGAGAGGGGGTGAATAGAGTAGGCAGCGGAATATAGCTAATTTAAAAAGTTAGCAGGAAGATCACAAAGACGATATATATCACAAATAAATAATGTAAAAGCAGATATCAGAAATCAAACGCAAAGACGGCGATGTATACTGGTTTTCCTCTTGTGAGGACTAGTCCAGTCGGAAGAACTCTAGCTTCCAGTTGAATCCACAATTGGAATAAACCGCAAGTCATACAAAGTCGTAGAAGCATGGAAAAGAATAATAAATTCTTATGTGGCCCAGAAACTCCATGCGGTTCAGAACTTGGGGGGTCTCATGCGGCTCAAAAATCTCTCAGAGCTTCATGCGGCTCAGAAAGCTTTATGAGGCCACCCTCATGCGGCTCGGTTGTGAGGCAACCCTCATGTGGCTCGGTTATGAGGCCACCCTCATGCGGTTCAGACATGGGGACAGTCCTTCATGCAGCTCGCAACAAAGTGACAGCTGGGACACGTGGCAGAAGTTGACTAAGTCTTAACAACTCAGATTTATTGCAAGCAACAGATCATAGCAGTTCAGATTTATTTCAACCAACATAACAGTCCAGATTTATTGTAACATACAGATCAAGATTAATCTTAACCAATCCCCAACTGCCCACTTCTCAAGGCACAGTTATAAGGATGTGGCCACGTGGTTGTACACCCCACTCATCACAAACTCCTATAAATAGCATGGGATTGTTCCTTGACACACACACATAGAGAAAGGCAGAGAGATACACACAGAGCATTTCTTCATCGGAGCTGAGGTTGCGTCCGATCGTCCAAGGAGTAAGGCTGAGTTGATAGCACTTTCCCGAACCTCTACCGTCACCCTCCAGAATCCAAATTAAACAATTGTACTTAGATTGCCTTCCCTAGATTTTGTTCCTAGGCTCTCTTTATATAAGCGAGTTTGTAATTGTGAATTAAAGTTCAGTCCTCCCATAAAACTTTTCTGTTCTTTGATAATCAATGGCAAACACGATGGCGAGTCTGCTGGGGACTAACTTCTCTACTGCTGAGGCATTAGTGACGTAATCGAACGCCGCCAAACTCGGCTACACGCAACAGATGCTGGTTGTTCACTTCGACCAGCAAGCATTTGAAGAAATGCTCTCCGAGGGGAGCGCTAGCCCGATCCAGAAGCGAACCGACATGAAGAAGGCCCGCAGGGAGTGGAGGCCCAAAACTGCTGCTCCTCCCCAAGATCTGGAAAACGTGTTCTCTGTTGATCAAGACGGCGGAGAAGACTCACATACGGCCCCATTTCGGGCCACAGAGGACCCTGCTGTCCCCAAGTCTGGCAAAGGAAAGCACTATGATTCTGGACTTGCGGAAGAAAATAGGAACTCTGTGCAGTCCAAGAAGAAGCCCCATAAGGGCGTCAGCCGCATGAAGGCTCATGCGGCCACCAATCTCAGCCGCATGGAGAAGACTCATGCGGCTACCAATCTAAACCGCATGGAAAAGGCTCATGCGGCCACAAGCTCCAGCCGTATACAGAAAGTTTATACGGACGCCAACCTCAGTCGCATGCAGACCGCTCATGCGGCCACCTATCCCAGCCGCATACAACATGCTTATGCGGCCGCCAAGCCCAGCCGCAGGGAGATGGCTTATGCGATATACAACCGCAGACCATCCATCCTATGCGGCTCGGGTTCGATCTTCGACCGCCTCTCATGCGGTCCTGACCTCAGATGCTCCCAGAAAGATGTGCCAGACTCTGTACGTCACAACTTGGACTCTTTCTGCTACGCATCCTTGGGTGCTCGAGGGAAGAAGTCTAGGACAGCGCAGGCTCGTCGAGCTCAGTCAGCTGTCCTAACTTCTGACCATCAGGGAGCCCCGCTAACTGTTACACGGGCCTTTGATGGAAAGTTGTACAAAACTACTCGTATCTAGCCCCCGGCAGCTAACGGAAAGGGTGGTTCTCAAGAGTCTCCCAACAATGATCAGGGGCAAGTACTTTTTCTAGCCCCACTTCAGGGAGCAAATATGATACCAACACACTCGTATGCTCTGGACTCTCGGGCCGACAAAATGAATGTGAAGGTTGCTCGAGATCCACTTGACTTGCGTGATGTGATCCTTCACAAATGCAAAGAAAGAGGAAAAACCTTGGTATGCAGAGAGTCCTTCCATGGACATCACTGCACTTAAGTCATTATGAACTGTTGCTGCAACAAGACATCAGTACAAGAGGGCCGGCAGTCCGTCTTCCAACGACTGTAGCGGCTAGGATCGGTCCTAGAACAAAGCACGGGAGACGAGGCGCTTCCTTTCGCCTCCTGAAATTCTATCCGGAAGGCCCCTACCAGCAAGAAAAGAAAGTAAATGTCTCCAGCCCGATGATCTCAACTGGCGCGGCTAAGAAACTCTCATCTAAACGGCTGTCCACAGCCTCCACAGGAGGAGTTTATCAAGGCACCCGCTCAAAGACGAAATCTTCAATACTTGGAGATTCGTCATCTACATCACTGGAGGTAGCCGAAGCTGGGGGTAGCACTCCCCGGAACATCCACGATAATTCGGTGTTCCAAGAAGATGAACCAAGAAAGACAGTTCCTCCAACAGATGCAACAGAACCAGACACCCCTGGAAACGTCCATGGATGTCAAGATGAAGCAACCTCCTATACAGGGGGTAGCACTTTCTCTGAGTTCGAACCGGAGGAGAATATTCCTATATATCTCGACAACTTTTCCATTCGGGGGTATGATTCGGAGACACATCCTCCACAGTTCCTTCCACTGTTCCTCGTGTGAGAACAGTATTTATGACTGAGAATGACCAGGACGGTCCCAGCGATCGACAATACCTCGACACTCTTGAGGCCATACTTCATACCTTTGTTAAGTCGGTGGACGAGATCAAGGCGGCCCTACCGGCTCTCCAAGAAAGGACACCGGGCCAAACAAGCTTGGGTCCCGCTGTCAATGCGGACTCAAACACAACCACACCAACCCTGGGCGACAATCCACCCGGGATGTCGGCTCCCACTGCTACAGAAGAGGCTAGAGAGGCGAGGAGAGAAGTCCAGGAGCTTCGGGCAATGTTTTACGCCTGAAAAAACTCTCAGGACCTCAGGATACGACAGTCATATCCTACTACATGGAGAGATGTCCCATTCCCTCCTCGATACAAACCATTCAATATCAACCCTTATGATGGGAAGACATCTGCAAGCCGATACATGACCTACTTTGAGGTTACAACATATTATCTGCCGTATGACGATGCCATCCTTACATGATTGCTCGTCGGGGCATTGGAGGGAGTCGCATTCGACTGGTACCGCAACTTGCCGGAAAACTTCATCCATTCCCTCGCTGGCTTCAAACATATGTTCTTGGAGAGATTCTATGAGGTGGGACAAGATGTGACTATGTCAACCCTCATGGACGTTGTCCAAGGAGAGAATGAGCTGACAAGAAACTACATTGAGCGGTTTCGCCAAACCGTGATGAAGTTGCCCTCCGAAAACCCGGACTCCTTCTTAATTGAAATTTTCGAAAAGAGGCTACTCTCCACAATCAGCCTCTGGATGGGCGAAAGTCAATTTAAGGACTGGAAGACTTTCATCATCAGCACCACTAGCACAGAAGACAAGTTGAAGAAAGCTTGCCAACTGGGATTGCACATCTCGGATGCGGAGGACAAGGGCAAACGCCCTAATGCCAACAATAACAACGGCGATAATTCCTTCATCAACCGAAACAACAAAGGCAAATAGGCTATGGTGGCCGACACAACCCAGAAGCCCGAACCGAAGTAGGCAGAAAAGCAGTGGCCGTAAATGTATTACTCCTTCGAGGATAGTCATGTCAAGCCCATCTTTGACATGCTCTTACAAGGAGACCGAATTCAGCTCCCTCCGCCAAGGCGTGAACCTCGACCTGCAGAGATGGAGAGCCCCAAGTACTGTCACTACCATCGCTATGTCCACCATGCTACACAAGACTGCTTCCAATTGAAGCAAAACATCCAGAACCTCATCGACTCCAAGGCCCTGGCCATTGATTTTGAGGAGGTGACGATCGCTGCCAACATGTTGTCAGTCCAATTCGACAGCTTTTCACCGATGAGGACCCAAGACAGAGTACTACCCGTCTTCCGGGAAAAAATGGAGGTCGTTAATCTTCTATCTCCCCGAGACCAGGCTGCTGGGCTGGTACCCCTCACCACATCACGAGGGGAGGTCATGTGGGTCCACCCGGACTTAGTATCTGAAGTAACCCAGCCAGCATCACCCTCTACTGGCAAGAAGAAGGGCAGAAAAGTCAAGTCTTGTCGCATAATCTCAGCCGACGTCGAAGAAGCGACAGCCGTCGTTACCCGGTCTAGCGCACAAACTCAACCTACACCGGGTAACTCGGCTGAAGAACGCCAGCCAACCACTGCTAACGCCCCAGGAGCTTCTCAGCCTCCATCGACCAATAAGCCGAATCCAAAGGAGATCCGCTTTGACAAGCCGCTCTGTAAAAACGTACCACAGGGGCTGGAGAGGCCCTACAATTTTGACATTCTAGCACAATTGGCCAACACACCGGCCAAATTGTCATTATATGAGCTTCTGAGACTCTCCAAAGATGTTCGCGTCGTACTGAGCGAAGCACTCCAGAATGTCGATGCATATCTGGCTCAGGTCAATCTTAGAGGGGAGAGCTCGCCTATGGATCTCCCGGACAGCGCTTGTACAGGTGCAATGCCCAACATTGTGTTCACTCTGCAGGATATGCTTATCAAGACCAACATGCACGATCACCCTATGTACTATAATGGATATGTCGACGACATCAAGGTGGATCGGATGCACATTGATCTCGGTTCTTCGATAAGCATTATTCCGAAGAGCTTGCTTCACCTCCTATGCATCCCTATGCATCGGCTGAATCCTACCAACACTGCCATCAGTGGCTTCAATTCAGGGAGAAGCTATCCTATTGGAAAGATTCGCCTGAAGTACCAAATTGGCGACCTTCAGTCGGAAGTAACCTGCTATGTTATCGATGTAGACACCTTCTACAACATTCTCCTGGAGCGTCCGTAGATACATGATTATATGATCATGCCCTCCACATTGTACCAGTGCTTCAAATACGTCGACAAGCACGGCTTCGTAAAGACAAAATTTGCCGACATCGATCCCTTCAAAGGGGTCGAATCCTACTATTCAGATTCATGCTTGTACGAGAAATCAAAAAGGCACCTGATCAAGGAGGATGTTTAAGAGCAGACAGAGGCCATTGCAGGGCCTGAGGAACCCTTGAGAATTTATCTCCAACCCCGCATACCAGGCAGGACTGCACCTCTTACAGCCTCTCTGCGTAGAGAAGCAACTAGTCTCCCGGTGCTCACTGCACAAAAGGAGCAAATGACAATCCGACTGCCAAGGTCTGGCCAAGGGCCAAGACCCACTACGGAGCCTCTGACAATCAGGCTGTCTAGAGCCAGTCAACAACAAACAGAAGGGTCCAATCCTTCTGTTAAGCCAATGACGATTCGTATTCCCAGGATAAGTCGATAGCCGAGCGCTAAACCGGGGACTGCTAGTGAGCCAACAACTACTCGTTCAACACCAAGCACTAAGCCGGGGGTCGCCAGTGCGCCAATGACTCCATGTTCAGCACCACCAGTAGAGCCCTTGATGATCAAGCTGCCCGGGTCATCCTTCCAGTCTTTATTGATACAGGGGGTGGCTGAAGAGGAATTAGAGCTACCCAAGTATGTGGCTGCCCATACTGATGTTCCTTCTGCTGACGATGTAATCCTACCTGAAAAGAAACCTTACTTTATCAATAAAGGGCTATCTTTGAACTACCTCGAGCTTAATAAGCTTTGTATAATGTATGCTATGGAACACGGTATAGGCACCAACCTACATACCCAAGTGACAAATGTCCATACCGTAAACAAACTCACTTCCATGGAAGTCGCTTGCTTCATAGTCGAGGGAGATGATCATCCAATCATCTTCGACCGAAAGAATGATCCACAGCCCTTCAGGATAGAAAAAGTTGATCTCGAACCCGACACCAGGAGGCTGTCCCTTTATCTGTATAGCATCCGATCCAAGTACCTCATGCAAAAATAGGGGTATGATATGGAGGTTACGCCAGGCTTGAACTATGACACTGGCCGGCGATTACCTTTGCAATTGCCAGTCCCGGCTGGAAAACCACGGGATTACTATAACAAAACCAGACGTGGTCTAGGCTATGTTACACCTGTAACAACTCCTGAAAGCTCAGATGAGGAATGTGACTGGCATTCACATTCGACCGGATCACCCACTTCTAATTCGGATGTCAACATTGGTGACGTATTCAGGCAAGTTTTGTCTGTCAATATGGCATTTGCTGATGCCTATGAAGAAGACGAATATGTACTCGAGCTTCTCAAATTAGAGCCTTGGGTTCAACAGCTATATGCACAATGGAAGAAATGTTTCGAACAGAGAGATCCTCCTACCGAAGATGAGGTCATGCAAGTTGACCTCGACGATGAATCCTCTCCAAAGCCAATCTTCGTCAGCAAAAGTCTGATAGACGAAAAGCGGGAGGCGCTTTTGCAACTCGTCAGAGAATACATTGACGTGTTCGCCTGGAGCTATGAAGACATGCCAGGGCTAAACCTCGAGGTTGCACTCCATAAGCTTAATATTCAGCCGGACGAAAAGCCTGTGAAGCAGCAACAACGACGGTTCCACCCAGATATCATAAATTCTACCGAAGCTGAGGTCAATAAACTGATAGCCAGCGAATTCATCCGGGAGAAACAACATCCAGATTGGGTCGCCAACATAGTACCGATCCTCAAAAAAAATGGAAAGATCTGATTCTGCATCGACTTCCGGAATTTGAACGAAGTATGTCCTAAGGATGAGTTCCCTCTCCCTATTACGGACATAATGATTGAAAATACATATGACTTTGAGTGCATGTCATTCATGGATGGCTTCTCAGGATACAACCAAATCAAGATGTTTTCTGACGACGAAAAGCATACATCATTTCGAACGCCAATAGGTGTGTACTGCTACATAGTCATGCCCTTTGGTTTAAAGAATGCTGACGCCACATATCAACGAGCCATGAGTGTCATCTTCAGAGACCACCTGCCTAAAATTGTGGAGTGTTACATCGACGACATCGCCGTCAAAAGCCGCTCTAAGGGAGATCATCTGCATGATCTGGGGACAGTATTCGATCTGATGCATGCACATAACCTGAAGATGAATCCCACAAAATCCTTCTTGGGCATATCCAGTGTCTTGGGTTTTATCATTACTGCCCTTGGAATCCATATAGATTCTGAGAAGACGAAGGCAATCATGGAGATGGGTCCCCTGAGAAATCTCCGAGAACTCAGAGGTCTGCAAGGGAGGCTAGCCTATATCAGGAGGTTTATTTCTAACCTCTCCGGGCGATGTCAACCATTCACACATCCCATGAAGAAAGGCATCTCCTTTGTATGGGATGAGGAGTGTCAACGCATCTTTGACAACATTAAAGAATATCTGTCGAATCCTCCAGTCCTGGTGGCCCCGATTGCTGGAAAATCGTTTCTGCTCTATGTGCGAGCGATGGAGCATTCCCTTGGTGCTCTACTAGTACAGAACAATGATACAGGGCATGAACAAGCTATCTATTATCTCAGTCGAATGATGATAGGGCCTGAGCATAGATACACCGTTGTGGAGAAGGAATGTCTTGCTTTGGTGTTCGCTATCCAGAAGACGCGACACTATGTTACAGGACAGACCATCCATATCATATCACGAGTCAACCCTCTAAGGGTCCTCAAGACCAAGCCAGGAGCACTCAGCTCTCGCCTTGCTACCTGGGCGATACTATTGTCCCCCGACCACATGATCTTCGTTCCGTAGAAGGCTGTCAAAGGTCAAGCTCTGGCAGACTTTTTAGCAGCCCATCCAGGTTCGGAGTCAACCAGAATATACGAAAAGATCCCCGACGAGGTCACCAATTCAAATATGGCTTTCCATGATACCGTCTAGCGAATGTTCTTCGACGGTGCTTCAAGAACCGGACCCAAAGACAACATCGTCGTCGGGGTCAGAGTGGTACTGATTTCTCCCTGGGCTTGGTGATCAATCGGGCATATTCCCTTACAGAACCTTGCCCAAACAACATAGCTGAGTACAACGCCTTGGTTATCGGCTCCGACTTGCACAGGAACTAGGGGTAGAGTACCTGGAAGCATATGACGATTCACAGTTAATCGTCAATCAGATCCGGGGCTCATATGAAGTTCGCCATGAAGATATGATCCCCTATCATCAAATAGCAATCGCCATCATCACGTCCTTGAAAGGGTTCTTCATAGAACATGTTCCAAGGCTCCAGAACATTGAAGTCGATGCCTTAGCAGGACTGGCTGCTTCTCTAGCGGTCCCAAATTATACTCATCACTTGGTCGACATAATAGGCCATGAATTGGTCTGTCCGAAAAACAACATCCAATTTGCCGAGAGTTATTCTGTCCTGACGGTCGACGAGACACAGGACTGGAGGCTCCCATTTATTGACTTTGCAGTCTACGGCATCTTGCCGAAGAACCCAAAAGAAGCCACCTCTATCAGAAGACGTTCTCTTATATTCTTCTACGATACTGAGACAAAAATGCTGTATCGACGATCCTATGATGGACTACTGCTTCGGTATTTATCAAATACAGAGACCAAAAAAGAGGTACGCGAAGCTCACGACGGCATTTGTGGGGCCCATCAACCTGGCCATAAACTACAACACCGCCTTCGTTGGATAGGCTTTTACTGGCCTACGATGGTTGCAGATACGATAGACTATGCAAGAAAGTACAAAGCTTGTCAGGTCCACGCAGATTTCATACATTAACCATCCGAATTCCTACATCCGACGGTGGCATCCTGGCCATTTGAGGCATAGGGGGTGGATATTATTGGTCCAATCATCCAACCTTCATCCAGAGGATACCGTTTCATACTGGCAATTACAGATTACTTCTCCAAGTGGACGAAAGCTGTCTCGTTTGCAGAAGTAAAGACATCAAACGTGATCAGCTTCCTCAAGCATCACATCATCTACCGCTTTGGACTGCCCCGAAGGATCATCTACGATAATGGTCCGCAGTTCGTAAGCCATGCCTTCTATCGATTTTGCGACAAACACCGGATCCAGAACGTTGCTTCAACACAAAACAACCCGGCAGCTAATGGTTTAGCAGAAAACATTCAACAAAACTATAATCAAGCTTTTCAAGAAGTTTGTGTCCTCAAACAAACGTGAATAGAATGAAAAGCTTGGCGAATGCTTATGGGCATACCGTACTACAGTCCGGACGGCCACTGAAAACACACCATTCTCTTTGGTGTACAAAAGTGAGGCAGTTCTCCCACTGGAGACTCAAATGCCCTCGCTCCGCTTCGCCCTCAATTACCGATTGACGACGGATGATAATTACCGTCGCCGGCTGCAAGAACTGGAGGCCTTAGAAGAAATGCGCCTACTAGCTCAACAGCGAATCGAGCTTTATCAAGCCCGCATCTCTTGATCCTTCAACAAGAAGGTTAAACTCAGAACATTCCAAGTAGACGATCTCGTCATGGCAGTTCGGAGGCCGTTGGTTATGACTCACAAAACCGCCGACAAGTTCTAGCCAAAGTAGGAGGTCCCATTTGTAAACCCCCTAAAATTTTAGTAAAATTTTTTTAAAAATAAATTGGTATTTATTTGTACTTCATATTTATACGTCACATACAAATACAATTATTGTCGCGTGCGAGTTTACGATTTGTATTTTTCGTCGAGTGCGAATATGTGCGAGGTACATATTTTCAGATAAATATTTTATTTATAGATTTCTTTTTTATGAAAAATATGGTTTCCAAGATAAATATATCTGTTTGCCGTTGTTGCCAAAACCTTTTTTCTTATATATAATATAAAAGGGTAATTTATTTCGTTGTGTAAAAATAAGTAGTAGTTTAAGAAAAATTTTGGTTTATATAAAATATATTCTAGATATTTGTAAAATTTGGAATTTGTTTATTAAATCTATTTTTTCATTTACAAAAGCTACATTACAAATTAATATTTAGATAATATTCTTGATTTACGAAATTTATTTATGCTATATTTTAATATTTATGAAAAAGTGATTTAAAAATTTTGTTTTAATTATTTGATAATTTAAACTTGGAAAAGATTTTATTTTAAAGAGGGATATCTAGATTGATTTGATTTTGATCGCTTAAATTCTAATTCGATTTAAATAAAGGATGGAATTATCCATCAGGGTTTAAATCATTGCAATCATTATCCAACTGGGAATTTCTACCTCCTATAAAAGGAGAGGTACTCCTCCATAATTCTCAACCATAATTTCTACCCCATTGTGCATTGTGTCCGTGCCTCCCATTCACTATAATCTCCACCAATACAAATACATTATTAATCGGGGCCGACAATTTCGGACCTCCATCCCGTCGTGTCAACACCCTCGACACGACGAAACCTATCCTACTGCCGTCCTAGGCCATCGACCGCAGACCCATGCAATTCACCACCACCGTCAGTAATTACTGCCACCGTCAACACCATCACCACACCATCAACACCACCACCGTCCTTGCCGTCTCCGGCCATGTTAGGTCGGTGGCTACCTACAGTTTTCCATCTTCCCTCGAAAAGCTACCAAATATCATCTCCACCACCGCCACTTCCGTCCATCTCCGCTGCCACCGTCATCATAACCCGCTCCACAATCACTAGCCATCCGACGCCAACATCGCCGCCGAACCCAAATCACCGTCCCCAAAATCCACAATAATTAAAAGAGAAAGGGAGGGACAGAACCTCACCTCCGGCCGAGCTACCCCTCTGCCACGTCGAGCACCGCCGACGCCCGACCCCCGTGCTCTGCCTGTGCCTTGTCGACCACCGCGGTCACCGGATCCGTCAGCCCAGCGATCAACGGAGCCCCGTCGCTGGCGACCACCTCCACTTGGAACCCTGAGCACGCGGCAGCAGATGTGCTCCTCCGCCTTCTTCCCCAGGTGGCCGTGCTACCACCAATTTCTGCCCATCCGCACGCCGGCCGAGCCTTTGCGGAGAACTACAGCGCCTTCCCTGAGACCCCCACTTCATCTCCTCCACCAACCACCGCCGCTTCTTTGCTCCAAACCCCCGGATCCTCCACCCGGTTGCCGAGCCACCCGCCGTTGCCTCGCTGCCTCCGGCGACCGTCGCTGCAGTAAAACCCCTCTTCCTCTTCACCCCTTCCTCTTCTCTTCAGCCCGCCGCTCCTCCCACCAGATCCCAGTCGCGTCCTCTCTACTCCTCGCACCGTCGTCTCCACCACAGGATCGGGCTATCGCCGTCGCCACCTAGATCCCGCGCCCCCATCCTCTTCCTCCTCCGACGACGTCGACGGCCGTCGCGACCCAAGCCTCCGTCGCCGCCCTCTTCCAGCCGAACCCCGATGAGAACCACTCCCCCACTCTCTCTCTCTCTCTCTCTCTCTCTCTCTCTCTTCTGTGTATAAATTGGGGGGAAAGGAACCAGTAGTGATTTTTGGATTGATATTATTATATTCGTTATATTATATTATTATTATTATTATTATTATTATTATTATTATTTTAGTATTATAATTATATTATAATACTGTTATATCATTAGTATTAAATTTTGTTATTATGATTTGCAAAATTTAGGATATGAGGGTTTTTGCCTATAGTAATTTCAAACAAGAGTTTTGGCCAAAGTATATTACCAAAATATTTTATGGTATTCTAAAATTGAGTTTTATTTATTTATTTCTAAAATAAAATTAATTATAGTTTGACCACAAATAATTTTTCTAGATTATGATTTTTTTTATATATTTTTCTAATAAAAGTAGTTACCAAATTTGTATACGGATTCTAGTAATTACAAATATTTGCAAAAGTATATTTTAGACTAATAACAACTAGTTTCAAAAATCGTATAAATATTTTCTAAAAAGTATTATGAGTAATTATTTTTTACAAACTCTCCTCGATTATCATCATTGATAACGACTGATTATGCGTTTCTACTTTCCATGAATTTTGGACCCTTACACATCGACCACTGGCTATTGGACCAAAGAGGACTTGTTGGATCATTGCACCACATCAGGCAAAACACCAGGCAAGACACCTTGCCTTTACTGTTTAATTTTTTGCTCAATATTATGCATATTTTATTTCTTATAAGTTGTTCTTTCAAAAACCATATGTAGTTGCAAATTATTATACTTTAGTTTTATTTATACATTTGGCATAGAGTTAAGGGACTACCTTTGTTTGTGTCGCATTCATTGGCCCTGACACTAGTGTATCACGAGTCACGAGTCTTATATAGATCTTGGATGTACGTATCGACTGGCCATCGGTGCGCACATGCCGTGCTATAGGCAATAACTGCTAAATAGTTATGGTTGTCTAGAAGACTTAGCAGTTATTAGGAATATCGTGGTGTGGATTCAGCACGAGTAGTGCATGGGGAGGGTGAAGACAGTTATTAGGCGCAGGGGCTTTCACACATTTACTTTTCTCTAGCTGCCATTTGTGACTCAGCCGAGAGCTAGTGCGCCGTGCACTTATTTATTTTTCTCTAGATGCCACTAGTGCCTCGGTTGAAACACAAATGTGCCGTGCATTTACTTTTCTCTAGCTGCCATTAGTGACTCACCCAAGAGCTAGTGGCCGTGCATTTATTTTCCTCTAGATGCCCCTTAGCTCTCACTTGAGTGCTAATGGGCCGTGTATTTACTTTTCTCTAGATGCCACTAGTGCCTTGGTTGAAATGCTAACGCGCCGTATTTCTAGTCTCGGGAGCCCTTGTGTGAAACGTTTTCTTCAAAATATATTTTCACATAGAATGGTTAAGGACCTTTATTTTTTTTTATATACTTTTCTGTTGAGCTTTTATTATTCAGTTATTGGCATGATATTATGTGTCTTGTTACGTCCCTCTGAGGACGTGATTTTTCCCCAGGTGTGTGTTCATGTCTTCCGCAGGTATCCTAGCAAAGGCCGTGGTCTTCTCCATTCCTTCGTAGACGATTGCGCTTGGTTCGTCTTGTCATTTTATAGATTGATTCTACATTTCTTTCATTGAGATAGTTGGTAGTGGACTTTGTCTCGCCCAACGATTGTATCATAAATTTCAAGTCGATTTTATATTATTATTCCTTTCATTGTGGATGAGATTTAGTTTATCTTGGATTACTGTATTTTACAGCTTATGTACATACAAGGTCCTATACTTCGTATGTATACAGCTGGCATGTCTACGTACTCAGTCCTACGTATTTTGGGACTGGGGCGTTACATGTTTTTGTGGTGGCCCATGCAGGTCAAGATAAATTTTTGGTTTTCTACCGTACCAACAAGCCTGCGTATAGGATTAGAAGTATAGGATCTCATCCACATACTTGACCTCTTTCCTTGATTCCATATTCGAACTACAGTTCGACTCATCAATTGCATCTATCTTGATTCCTCCTATCATTATTCTGATCTTCCCTTCGTGCTTGTTAAGAGTGACCCTATTAGTTAGATGTCCCAAACACCCTTAGCTTAATTCTTTAAGTTAGGTAGAATATCTCACTACCTAACAAACCCTTTTTCCTAGTGAACCATATTGATAAATTCATTGGACCATAACACTTAGAGGACCCTAACTTGTCTAGTCAACCAAGCCGACTACATAGGCCCAAATTTCGGGCGGAACTTAGATTTTATAAGATCTTGGACTAATTAATTTCTTTCATCATTACCCTTTACTTATTATTTTATCTACCTATGATGCTAAAATAGCTTAGTTTTGCAAGCTTATTCTTTATCAAGCTTGATCATGACATATATTTAATGTGGGCGCCCACTAATACATTGTCTAAATCAGAACCGACGTATTATGGTCTGATCAACCATAGTGCACTTGGTTCGCTTTTCATATATCATACTACGTGGATGGAGACATAGTTAAACTTGCCCTTAGAGTCTCCTCTGCAATTACCTTGGCAATTCTCTTAGAATTATGCAACCGCCTTTGAATCACATATTGGCATTGGAAAACATCTCCCTTGGACTCTTGTTGGCTTTCGTCTTTTAACTATTCTAGACAAAGCTTGTGATTGATAGATAGACCAAACCATTCTCCTATGACCATGATATTTGTATATACTTGGGGATAGTTAACCACTGACCAACCAATATGACTATCCCCGCCTTGAGCTACTCGCCTTTTTTCTCGACCCTAGAATCAACTTTCATGACATTTTTTTAATTTGAAGATGATTCAACTCTAAACCTAGACGACCCTATATCTTCTATCGTGACCCCTAATCACTTGAATGATTCCTATCCTTCTTTCATTCGTGCCCTCAACCTAGACATTTACCATACAATCTTCTTCGAAGTACCCTATTCCCCAAGTCCCCAAAATATCCACTTAAGCTACTTTCATCGTACTATCATGATTTTTACCTTGACTAGCAACCCTCGTTCAATTCCAAAATCGTGATTTATTTTGCCGTTATCGGAATCACGATTTTCTAAAGCATATTTATCGTTTCGTTGCCTCGCCCAATGATTTGTGTTGCCTTACCCTCTTACCTTCTCACCCCCTTACTTATTCTTAATTTCGAGGACAAAATTCTTGTAAGTTGGGTAGGATGTAAACTCCCTAAAATTTTAGTAAGATTTCTTTAAAATAAATTGGTATTTATTTGTACTTCGTATTTATACGTCGCATACAAATACAATTGTCGTCGCGCGCGAGTTTGCGATTTGTATTTCTCGTCGAGTGCGAATATATGCGAGGTATATATTTTCAGATAAATATTTTATTTTTCATTTTTATGAAAAATATAGTTTCCAAGATAATATCTGTTTGTCGTTGTTGCCAAAACCTTATTTTTTTTCTTATATATAATATAAAAGGGTAATTTATTTCGTTGTTTAAAAATAAGTAGTAGTTTAAGAAAATTTTTGGTTTATATAAAATATATTCTAGATATTTGCAAATTTGGAATTTGTTTATTAAATCTTTTTGTCATTTACAAAAGCTACTTTATAAATTAATATTTAGATAATATTCTAGATTTTCGAAATTTATTTATGCTATATTTTAATATTTATGAAAAAGTGATTTAAAATTTTTTTTTAATTATTTAATAATTTAACTTGGAAAAGATTTTATTTTAAAGAGGGATATCTAGATTCATTTGATTTTGATCGCTTAAATTCTAATTCGATTTAAATAAAGGATGGAATTATCCATCGGGGTTTAAATCATTGCAATCATTATCCAACTGGGAATTTCCACCTTCTATAAAAGGAGAGGTACTCCTCCATAATTCTCAACCACAATTTCTACCCCATTGTGCATCGTGTCCGTGCCTCCCATCCACTATAATCCCCACCAATACAAATACATTAATCGGGGCCGAAATTTCGGACCTCCATCCTGTCATGTCAAACACTTCGACACGACGAAACCTATCCTACTGCCGTCCTAGGCCATCGACCGCAAACCCAGCCAATTCACCTACCGTCAGTAATTATCGCCCGTCAACACCATCACCACGCCATTAACACCACTACCGTCCTTGCCGTCTCCGGTCAAGTTAGGCCAGTGGCCACCTGTAGTTTCCCATCTTTCCTCCGAAAGCTCCCAAAAATCATCTCCTCCACCGCCACTTTCGTCCATCTCCGCTGCCACCGTCATCAGTAACCCGCTCCACAATTACTGCCACCCGACGCCAACATCACCGTCGAACCCAATCACCGTCCCCAAAATCTACAACAAGTACAAAGAAAGGGAGGGGACAGAACCTCACCTCCGGTCGAGCTTCCCCTCCTCCATGTCGAGCAACGCCGACGCCCGACCCCCGTGCTCCGCCTGCGCC
>JANAVB010011914.1:0-36049 GCA_029216955.1 Iris pallida | reverse complement strand
TACGCGTTCTGCGCAAGTGACTCAGTGCACGTTCTGTGCATGGTGTGCAAGGATGCGGGGTGCGCGGAGTGGCACAACTAGCTACAGGTTGTGCATGTGCATGATTGTGCGGTTACTGCACGTTTGGAGTGTTTTTACTACGTCCCGAACATTGTGCAAACCGGGCAGTTGCCACTCAGGTCTATATAAGATCTCTTCTCCTACAGGACAAATACATAAGAGTACACAGAAAGTTAAAAAGTTTACAAGTGTTTTTTAACACAATTAAACAGAGGCTGTGAGAGAGAAGAGAAGCTTTGCACCAGCGTTGCTTTTGTACGGGAGTCCGTGTACGATCCGAGGAGTCAGAAGAGCAGGAGTGTTCCAGAGTTCTTGACGAACTTGCTGGTTCCTGGAAGCTATTCGTGTGGGACAAATATAGCTTTAAGCAACGGTGATCATTCACCCCAGCAGGAGATCTTCCATCTATCGCCTGTCATCTTCGCTACTGCTAGCAATTCGGAATAGTACCTTCTTTTTAGAAGTACGTCATTCGGTTTTCTGTAATGAAATCTTTTTTAAGATCTTCGTTACTAGAATCCTCCAAGGATATCTGCTACGCGCCTTCTTTGAAGTGTTGCATTGAAACATTGTCTTTACAATTGTTTCGCCTTCTCAGTTTCCATCAAAAATTATGCCCCGGCACTAACAATCTCAAAGCTATATTGCTACGATAGAAAACTTTAATGCTTCACTCCTCAATACTGACTTTTATAAGTTAGAAAAGTTTAATGGAGAGCATTATCAAGTCTGAAAGAGGAAGGTTTATCTTACTCTTCAACTCAGAGACGTTGATCATGTGCTTCTTGAAGAGGAACCTACTGTTCCAGATACTGGGTCTGCTGCCGCAATTACTGCGGCTACTAAACTTCAGGCCAAGTGGAGAAGGGAGAATAACATTTGCAGGCTGCTTATCCTGAATGCTATGGAGGATTCCCTAGCAGAATCCTATAGTAAGAAGACTATTTTCAGAGACATAGGGAGTCTCTAGAGAAACTGTACGAAGAAGACAAAAACAGGAGCAAGATATTTGTGGTTGAAAAATATCACAAATGGCTCTTTGAGGACGAGAAGTCCATGCTTCCGCAGGTGAAGGAATTCCTGAAGCTGCGACAGAAGCTGGAAGACGAGGCGATGCCCCTCCCTGACAAGTTTGTTGTTGGAGGGACTGTCTCAAAGCTCCCACTGGGTGCAACAAGTTCTATGCAAACATGCATAGGAAGAAGCTTGAGATCAGCCTTGAAGATCTCTTGCAGGAAATTTATGTTGAGGACCAGATGCGGGCTCAACTGAAAGTGGACGCACTGTCCAAGTAATTGGCTAACGCCAATATGGTTCATACGAGGGAACCAAGGGGAAAGCAGGCGGCTTTCCACAACAAGAAGAATGACCCTAACAATCTGAAAGTCAAGAGGACTTCCTTCAAGCAAAAGAAGCCAATGTCCCAT
Source organism: Iris pallida (assembly GCA_029216955.1). NCBI lineage: Eukaryota > Viridiplantae > Streptophyta > Magnoliopsida > Asparagales > Iridaceae > Iris > Iris pallida. Next base: position 34,562 of record JANAVB010011914.1, on the reverse strand, counting down.
TTGGCTTGCTTCAAGTGTGGCAAGAAGGGCCACTTCAAAAGTGAATGCAAATCCAAAGCCAAGCAATCAGAGCAAGGTGAGCCTAGTAAGGTCTCAATGATCACTGATGTTGTTGCTATGATTGCGCAGGTCACTGCGGTTGGGGTTGATTCTGACTTGTGGGTAGACACTGACGTCACTTGCCATGTCTGTTCCAGTAAGGAGTGGTTTACCACCTATATACCAACTTCTGAAGTGGTTATGGTGGCAAACCAGGCACAAGCTGAAGTGCTCGGGATCGGGACAATAGTTTTGAAGCTGACTTCGGAGAAGTCTCTGACGCTTCAAGATGTGAAACATGTACCTGCTATCATAAAGAACATGATCTCGGGAGGCCTACTTTGTATGTAGGTCTCAGGATGGACATCAATGTTGGCCAGATAGTGATGTCTATTAAGGAAACATATTTCGGGAAAGCTTTTATACCGAAGGAATGTTCAAAATTCAGCTTGTAAATCAGTCCAATGTAATTAATGCAATCACTCCTTCTGCTTATACTCTGAGTTGTGGCATAATAGGCTAGGACATGTTCATTGTAAACGAATAAACAAAATGTCTAGTCTAGGACTTATCTCTAAATATGGGCGTAAGGTAGAGAAATGTGAAGTGTGTGCTCAAACGAAGATCACAAGAAAACCCTTTCCTCGGGTTTATCGAAGTACAGATATTCTGGAGTTGGTATACTCCGATATCTGTGACTTCAAACAGTTCTCTACAAAAGTCGAGATGAAGCATTCATAACCTTTATCGATGACTTCTCTAAGTATGAGTTCGTCTACTTGTTGAAGGCTAAAGACGAAGCATTCAAGAAGTTCAAGGAGTTCATAGCCGAAGCTGAGCGGCAGACTGGACAATAACTCAAAAGATTAAAAAGTGATCGAGGTGGAGAGTACAGGTCACATAAATTTGTATCGTTCTGTAAAGAACATGGAATTATCAATGAGACTACGGCTCTGTACTCTCCTCAATCAACAGAGTAGCAGAGAGGAAGAACAGAACGTTAACAGAAATGATTAACTCAATGCTGTTGACTTCGGGTCTTCCAAAGTGCTACTGGAAAGAAGCTGCATTGACGGCCACTTTTATTCTAAATAGAGTGCCTCATACAACTTCAGACATTACTCCTCATGAACTCTGGTTCAAGGTCAGATCTAACTTGAATGTCATTCGAGTGTGGGGGTGTCTGGCATATGTCAAGCTTCCAGATCTGAAGATTCAGAAGCTTGGGGAAGGACTACAAAGACAATCTTCTTAGGGTATGTCGAGAAGAGTGATGCTCGAAGATTTTTTGATATTGAGTCAAGTCATATCATTGAATCTTGCAATGCAGAATATTTTAAAGATAAATTGCAAGACACAAGAATATTATTCTTGCGGACATATCGAAGAACAATGAGGGTGCGCAAGAAACTGAAGTTTTCAATGAAGAGAAGTAGTCCAAGAAGATGTTGTTGTTGAAACAATGGTTGAACGAGAACTCGCTGAGCCGTCAGCGAAGCATGTGAAGAGGTCGAAGGACTTCGGAAATGACTTTGTCACATATCATGTGGAAGCAAATCTGCTTACCTATGATGAGGCGATGAAGACCAGCGACGCGGTTTTCTGGAAGGAGGTGATTGATAATGAAATTGATTCCATCACTTCAAATAACACTTGAGTGTTGGTTGATCTTTCTGAAGGAGCGAAACCCATCGGATGCAAATGGATCTTCAAGAAGAAAATGAAAGCAGATGGAACTATTGATAAGTTCAAGGCTAGGTTGGTAGCCAAGGGGTTTCTCAGAAGCAGGGGATTGACTACTTGACACGTATGCTCCAGTAGCCCGAATGACCACCATCAGAATGTTGATTGCTCTTGCAGCAATACATAAGATGGTGATACATCAGATTGATGTGAAAACGGCTTTCCTAAATGGCGAGCTGACCAAAGAGATTTACATGTAACAGCCAGAGGGATTTATCGTCAAGGGTCTTAAAGACAAAGTCTACAAGTTGGTAAAATCCTTGTACGGTCTTAAACAGGCTCCCAAGATGTGGCATGAGAAATTTGACAAGGTTATAAGGTCAAATGGCTATATGGTCAGCGAGACGGATAAGTGTGTTTATATGAAGTTCGCTGATGGAAGAGGTGTGATCGTTTGTCTGTATGTGGACGACATGCTAATCCTAGGTACGGATATGGGTTGTACCTCGGAGACAAGAAGTTCATCTCGAACAAGTTCAGTATAAAGGACTTGGGGGAAGCTAATGTGATCTTAGGGATCAAGATCATCCGGACAGATACTGGACAAGCGCTGTCATAGTCTCATTATTGAGAAGATGATCACTCGTTACGGGTATCAGGATCTTCCAGGGATCGATACGCCGTACAGGTGTGATCTGAAGCTGAAGCCTAATTCAGGGAAAAGCGTCAGGCAGCTGGAGTATGTAAGTGTAATCGGGAGTTTGATGTATGCCACTACTGCCACAAGGCCTAACATAGCTTTCGTCGTGGGAATGCTGAGTCATTTCACGAGCAACCCAGGCATTGAACATGGAAGCTGTGTGAAAGGTTATGAGATATCTCAAGAAGACTCAGAGATGTGCACTGCACTACAGCGAAGATCCGCCGGTAGTGGAAAGCTTCAGTGATGCCAACTGGTGCTCAGAAGTGGAGAGCGAGAGGTCCATAGGTGAATACATTTTCACAATGGAGGAGCTGCTATATCATGGAAATCAAAGAAGCAGACCATGCTCTCGCAGTCATCCATGGAATCTGAGAGTTCTTTGCACTTGATACCGACACTACTAGAATAAGTCATATTAGCGATGCAATTAGCGACGTTTTAGTAAAACGTCGCTACCTTTTAAGGAATTAGCGACGTATTTTATAAATGTCGTAATACGTCACTAATACCAACGGTCGGCAACGTTTTGCGATTTTTTTTTTGTAAAAAAACATACGTCGTGGATATGTCGGTGAACGTCGCTAAAATCACTAATATTAGCGACGTTCGGCGCGTATTGCGACTACGTTTTGTATAAAAAAAATATGTCGCGGATACGTTGGTAAACATCGATAATATCACTGATATTAGCGACGGTTACCGACGGCACATAATGACGTCGCTAAAACATTCATATAGGGTTCTGCTGGCCCGATCGATTTCATTTTTTTATCCAAAATTTTATTCTCTCGCTCGAGAGCCCCAAATCTTTCTCCCCCGGCGACCACCCCTCTCCCGCGGCTTCCCCCCTCCCTGCGGTGACCCCCTCCCCGCGGTGACCCTTTCTCCGCGGCGACCCCCGTTCCTCCGACGTCCCCCCTCAATCGGCGACCCTCCGCTGCTCCTCCACCGTCGAGTCTCCTCGTCGACGCCGACCCGACCAATCCCCTCCGCCGCTGCTCCAGCCCCGACCCCGACCCGATTTCGACCAAAGCAGGTAAACCCTAACCCTATCTCCTCCTCCTAATGTGCTGACACAGACACAATACGACCCGCTGACACGACACAATAATTTAGACTGTATTTTTAGACGAGTGCCATAGCTATCACTTGTTGAGATGGCTATAGACAAAGATTATTTAGAAAATATAAATGGCATCAACACTTTCCCAGAAATTCAATGTTAGCTGGAAAAAATTCAATTGGATTGGCTCTCGAGAAGGCAGGCACAAGCAAACCATCTGCATCGCCCACCATTTTCCTGGGCATTTCATCTTGGACGACTCTAGAGACCCTTTTACTTACTGGTTTAGCAACTACTATCTAGTACTGGAAAAATTATTCAGTCTCGGGAAAACTCGAGACCGCGGCGGTGCCCGCAACCGCAACCACCCCCACCCCACCCCGCCCCCTCCCCCACCCTACCCCAAACCCCCCTCCAATAACGATGACATCTAGCGTACAGGCCAGGATCACAGTCCCTGTAGCACTGCTCTAAGTCTCAACTCTTTACTGATAGTGCTATGATACACTAGAATAGAAACGACTCATGAAGTTAGATTGTTCTATTCAGGAATAGTTTCCTTTAAATGGTTCGCGGAAAGGGAATGAAAGGAAATCTATTTCTTATTCTTAATTCGTTTCCTTTGAAAAATTACAATTTCATCAATTTTTCTTTCCAGTGTCTGGAAATACCAAAGAAATTGGAAGAAAAAGTGAATCATTGAATTGGTGAAGGGAACCACTTTCTTTCCTCCTACATTCCTTTGACATCCAAACATTAAAAATGAATGACTTTCATTTCCAATATCTTGATTCCGCTAACCAAATGGGGCTTAATAGTGATGATATTGAAAGAATGAAAAGAGTAATGTGTTTATGACACTACTGATACGAGTTATCGTTACTGTAACTGTCACGTCGTGAGTCCGGACCACGGAATAGCAGTGGTTTGAGACTGTCCTAGGTTTGGTTTGGAGCTGTCATGGTGTTTCCCCTCTATTTAAGTCAGAGTACTTTGTGCTCCCTCACTCTCTACTCTCGCTCTCGCTCTCACTCTCACTCACTCACTCTCTCTCTCTCTCTCCAGCTCCTCGTACTACTGTACTCTCACCTTCACTCTAGCTACCTCTCCGCAGGAAATTGAAGCTGTGCTTTCGAATAACTACCTGGTGAGCTTCAGTTGTTTTTATTCAAGTGAGCTTGACTATCTACTGATCATATTCTTTGCGACTATTGCTGCTTTGAAGCTATATATATATATATATATATATATATATATATATATATATATATTTATATATATATATATATAAAATATATTATATTTATATAATATATATATATATATATATATATGCTGCAGTTTTCCCGTGGAAGTTTCGTCACACCTAGACCGTGGATATCTCCCTCCTCCTGATGTGTTGACACAGTCTAAATATTAGTGTATTTTATATTTGGTAAAAAGTATTTTTGGCATGTATCGATAGAAATGAAAGAGGTTACTCAAAATAATTGTCAGTTTGAGATAGTTGCATGAATAGGTGGTCTGCTAACATGATTGATATTATTTCTAAGAATGTAGTTTATGTTTAGATTCTTATATGAAATGCACACTCATATTTGTGTCATACTAAGTGATTTTGATATCTAATATACTAAGGAGTATCCTAGTACCTACAGTGTATAGAGTATCCTAGAAGTGTAGGTATGATTGGTATATCGTATTACATATAGTGTATAGAGTATCCTTTCGGTCTATAAGAGTTACTTTACTCATTTTGTCAAGACAAGTAAACTTTTTAAATGTTGACGGTATATATACCGTCAATATTTAAAAGTTTACTTGTCTTGACAAAATGTTGACGGTATATATACCGTCAACATTTGGTTTTGCCTTGTAGCTACAGGCAGTTGCTTGCATTTTGCCTTATAACTTGGCCTTTGGCCTGTGCTTGAGCAGAGTGGACTTCCAGGTTAGGGTGTTAGTTCATGATTAGCATTGTTTAGATATTAGTTTCAGTTAAAGGGTTAGTTTAGATTAGGATATTAGTTTATGTTAGAAGGAATATGAGAGTTAGTAGATGTTAAAGTAGGATATTAATTTATTAGTTAGGATAGATAGTTTGAGTTAGGATACTGCTCAAGCACAGGCCAAAGGGTCGATATTGGATATTAATTTAAAAAGTTTTACTTTTCTTGACAAACTGAGTGAAGTAACTCTTATAAACCCAAAGGGTCGATATTGGACAGTTGGTGTCGTGTACTCCTACAAGTACAATTATACCTCGACAGAAAAATAATAATATTGTGATAGATGTTAAAATTCTCGAAAGACGAAAGCAACTTAAAAGTATTTGTGGTGGTGAATAGACCCCTAGTGTAGCATTGTTCCTTAACATTGGAATAGGATTCAGCTTGGCACCCATCTCTATGACGATGTTGAATGTACAGTCAAAACATGACTTAAATTTTCTGCAAAGATTTGCAGCTTCAAAACACGACTTACGTAACCCAAGCTCAACTTGCTGAATGATTGTCAAAACAATATTAAATTTTCAAGCTGAGACGGCCAATTCATTTGTGAGTAATAGTGAAGAAGTGTCAATGAGTGAAATGTCACCAATAATCTCAGTTTTCTCTAAACTGTCACTCTCTACTGACCTCTATCTAAATTGCGCACCCATATCTAAACTGCCTTAACATTCATTCACTGACTGCAATGTGCATGTATCTATCTTACAGAATTATCCTTAATTGGATATGGATATGAATTACTACTTACAGAATCGTTCGTGGATGTACAACCGTCATCTTGATGACATGTGCGGTATGAGGGATGAATTCATAGAGGGTGTACAGCAGTTCCTGCAGTTTGCCAAGGCGCTTCCTCAGTGCATGGACTATACCAAAATTAAGTGTCCGTGTGTGAGATGTCGCAACTTGAAATATCATCCAGAAGTGGAAGTCACGTATCATTTATACTCGAAGGGTTTCACGCCGAATTACTATCAGTGGAGCACGCACGGAGAACTTATGTCTTTAGCATCGGAGTATGAGCCTTATGTGGATGTCCAAAACAACGTTGCTTACGACGATGGGTTGGTGAACATAATTTTTGACGCGGCGGGGCCTAGTTTCGATCCGGACGATCATGATGCACCTGAGGAAGCACCGAACGCCGATGCTGCACAGTTCATGGTGTTGCTGGAGAATACAAGGACTCCATTATATCCTGGTTGTGAGGATCATTCACCGTTAGAGGTGGTTACAAGATTGTTGAGCATCAAGTCCGATTTTAACATGTCGCAAGATTGCTACAACCGTCTTATGGAGTTGCTTATAGAAATATTGCCTGAGGGTGCTAAGTGCCTAAAGACTTCTACCGGTCTAAGAGGATGGTGAGATCGCTCTGGATGGGATACGAGAAAATCGATGCATGTCGCAACGGGTGCATGTTGTACTACAAAGACGACAAGGATGAAAATGCCTGTAGATTTTATGGTGCCGATCGCTACAAGGTCAGTGGTAGAGGAAAGTCTGTCGGTGCCAGGAAGCCTACCGATTCGATGCACTACTTGTCGTTGATGCCGCGGTTGCAGCGGTTGTTTATGGTGAAGAAACTACAGAAAATATGAGTTGGCATAAGCGGGAACAGACCGAAGGAGTGTTGGATCACTCATCTGATGGAGAAGCATAGAAGCACTTTGATCGAGAGTATCCAAATTTTGCTTCTGATCCGCGTAATGTCAGATTGGGTCTCTGCTCCGACGGTCTTACCCCATTCGGACTTTCGGGATCCTAGTATTCGTGTTGGCCTGTGATCGTCACTCCGTACAATCTACCGCCTTGGATGTGCATGAAGACTTCGTATATCCTCACCGTTATTATCCCAGGTCCGAACAATCCGAAAAGGAACATCGATGTGTATTTACAGCCATTGATTGATGAGTTGAATCAGCTGTGGAAAGTAGGTTCCAACACGTACGATGTATCTAGAAAGCAAAATTTTCATATGCGGGCAGCACTTATGTGGACCATCAACTACTTTTCGGCCTATGGTATGTTATCTGGATGGAGCACGCATGGTCGTCTTTTATGTCCGTATTGCATGGACTGCACTAAGGCTTTTCGTTTGAAACACGGAGGCAAACCGTGCTTCTTCGATTGTCATCGACAATTCCTGCCGAAGGATCATCCGTACTGGAGGAACATGAATGCTTTTCGTGCTGGCATTGTGGAGAAGGTTAATCCCCCGCCAAGGTGGCCCAGATACACGATATGGGAAGAGGTAAAAGATTTACCAAGAGCTATTGAAGAGCCTGCTACGGGCTACAAGTGTGACAGATTTGGTCGCACTCATAACTGGACGAAGAGGAGTATATTCTGGAATCTGCCATATTGGAGCACCAATCTGATTAGACATAACCTTGATGTCATGCATATCGAGAAGAATGTGTTTGACAACACAATTAATACTATAATGGACATAAAGGGGAAGACGAAAGACAATCCAAAGGCTAAATTAGACTTGGAAGAAATATGTAGACGTTCTGTATTACATTTGATAGAGGACGAGAATGGGAAGTTGAAGCAGCCTAAGGCAATTTTTTCACTGGAGAAGGAGGATAAAGTGAGACTTTGTAGGTGGATACAAGGTCTGAAATTTTCAGACGGGTATGTTTCGAACTTGAGAAGATGCGTCGACCTCAAGGAGAACAAACTGATAGGTATGAAGAGCCATGATTGTCACGTATTCATGGAGAGGTTAGTTCTGATTGCATTTCGGGAATTCTTACCCCCGATTGTTTGGGATCCATTGACCGAGCTCAGCATATTCTTCAGAGATCTTTGTTCTAGTAAGTTGCTCGTCGGTCGTCTAGAAAAGCAGGAGAACGATATTGCGGTAACACTGTGCAAGCTCGAGAAGGTATTTCCTCCTGGATTCTTCGACTCCATAGAGAATTTGCCAATTCATCTTTCCTACGAGGCACGTGTTGGCGGGCCCGTCGGTTATTGGTGGATGTACCCGTTTGAGTGGCATTTGAACCACCTAAAGAGAAAGATGAAAAATAAGGCTCGGGTCGAGGGTTCTATTTGTGAAGCCTACATTCTCGAGGAGATTACAAACTTTTGCTCGACGTATTTCAAACCTCATGTTGCTACGAATAGAACGAGGGCTCCGAGAAATGACGACAGTTATCAAGAATCTAATGATGGAATACTGAAAGTATTCAATGCGTCCGGAAAGCCTTCGGGAAAAATGAAGAAGAGATATTTGAATAACGAAGAGCTAAGGGCTGCTCAGTTGTATGTATTACTCAATTGCGACGAGGATGAAGTGGAGAAGCTAGAGGGGTAAGTAATAGATGAGTTTACGTCATCTCAATGTAATAGTATAAGCTAATATTATTGTACTAATCGGCGATTGCTTCGTTGTTTTTCAAACGAAGCATTAGAACAAGAAATGACGTCTCATTTCTTGTTCTAATGCTTCATTGTTTTTCAGTACATATAATGATGAGTTGAGGTCGGTCAGACCCTACCTAACAAACGAAGCATTAGAACAAGAAATGAGACGTCATTTTCCTTCTTGGTTGAGCGAATATGTAAGCAGCCCGGTAATTACTGGCTCTTTTAATGCAACTGCGCAATAAATAACTTACTATCTCTTCTTTGGTATTCAGGTTGATCGTCTAATTTCACCCAAGATTGAATTAATTAGAACTCTTGCCAAGGGACCAATTACTTTTATTAAAATATGGCCAAGTTACTGTGTCAATGGCTTTCGGTTCAAGTGACAAATGCTCCGATCAGAGACAGCTTCCTGGATCTTGATTCCACGAAAAACAGTTGTTTGTGTATCAAATCTTCGAACTACAAAGACGTCGATCCAGGAAATGATTTCTTTGGCATCTTGCGAGAGATTGTGGAGTTAACGTATAATTATGGGTAGTGAACCTGCAAAGATCATGTTGTTCAAGTGTGAATGGTTCGATCCGACTGAAAATCAAGGTTGGAATTGACAAGCATGGTCTTATGGATATAAACTACAAGCGTAGATATCAAGGCTACAAACCATTTGTCCTATCAACTCAAGCTCAGCTCGTGTACTTCACAGCTTATCCGAGACGGGGAGCAAGGAAGTCTGACTGATGGGCAGTATGCAAGACTAAAGCTAGAGATACTTTTGATGTTGACAAAAAAGCTTATCAGGAGGACGAGCTACCTCTTGTAACCAATATTGTTGATGTGGACTCCACGGAAGTTATGCATTATACGACACATAATGTAGAAGATGTAGAATTATCCGAAGAGGAAGACGAAGCCGATGAAGGCGAAGATGAAAGTGAAGATGAGGAGGAAGATGAGGTCGAGGAAGACGAACAAGATGATTATTCTGAACATGATTGAGAGAGATGTACTTTCATTTTCTTATTATATAGAGGGTTATTATCTAGTCTTGGTTATTATCTAATGTACTATCTGGACTTAGATGATTTTATAGAATGTACTATCTGAACTTAGATGTTTCTTGTAAAATATACTATCTGGACTTAGATGTTTCTTGTAAAATGTATCATCATATGTTGTCTTGGTTATTATCTTGTCTTTGTTGCACTTGCATATTTCTAGTCTTTATTATTTGTTGTCTTTGTTGTATCTCATCATATGTTGTTATCAGGCATGACAGGTCATCGCGGATCATTCCGTATTTTCCGACATGGGGCACGGGGTACTGATACTAGCAGAGGATAGGGTACTCCTTCGGTACCTACTGGTGGAACTGCTAGAGGACGGGGTTCTTCTTCGGTACCTCCTACTGGTACCGGCTCTGGATCCTCGTCGCCCAGTACTCCTGTTTATCGGACAGTAGCTCCGCCCGCCACGATGATACGTGGCATATCTCCTGGGACGAGTAGTTCCAGGCCTGAGACTGCTCCCGAGAGTAGTGTTTCTCCTGCTGATACGACGATGGAGGCAGATGAGCAGATGGAGGAGGCTGTGCCAACGGCCGACCAGTATCAGGCAAATGATGCCTGCGCACATTCGGAAGAGACGAGGACGGAGATCTGGGCCGACGGTACAAAGTAAGTATTTTGGTTTATCATTTTTTTTCTGTGTTTATCATAAATTAACTTTTTTCATGAATATAATATGTCTGTATAGATATCGTCCTCCGTCGGTACAGAGACGCCTAGGCCAGCTCCTGAGGCAAAATTATGGTGGTCCTTGGATAAACTTCTCGGATGCTCCGAACGATAGGAAGGCCTACTGGTTTGCGCGCTTCAAGGTTAAAATAGATTTGCTTTAACATGAATCATTTGATTTATGCATATTATATATTACTGAAAAATATTTGGTTTGCGTACTCTTCTAGGATATGTTTTTCTATCCACCGCACCGGACCGAGCTAATCGAGGGGATGTTTCCTGTTGTCGCTGTTAAGCTGATCCGCAACGCTATTAATGATCAGAAGGTTCGTGATCGTGCTGGAAAGCCGATCCAAGGTTGGATCACCCCTGATCAGTGGGATGCGATGAAGGCTCGATTCAACGAGCCAAGGTACAAGGAAAAGTCCGAAAAGGCCAAGGCGGCTAGGCAGCATGCCTCGAAGTGGTGCGGTGGGTCGATTCCGATGACGGAACATTTCCGTCGTCTGGTATGTTTTTTTCTTTCAAAAATATTATTTTAATACAAATCCGATAAATTATTACTAAGATAATATATTTAATTACAGGTAAGGAAGGTCGGTAACGCCGACATGGTGACCGTCTTTCTGGCCACCCATCGGAAGGACGAAGGCATTATTGACGAGAGGGCCGAGCTTGCATATGTAAGTATTACAATACTATTTGTTAATTATAATACTTCGTATTAATTTTAATATAACTTAGTAAATATGCATGCAAATAAATATTCATGTAGTTAGTAATAATAAGTACATTAATTAGAGATTAGAAATCATAGAGTACTATCCATACTTTCTAGGCCGAGTATCAGAGGCTTCGGGACCAGACGACTGCTAGTGCACCTACTGCGGGAGAGGCCGGTACTTCCTCGCAGCCCACTCAAGCTCCATCGGCGGACGAGCTGTGGATGACCGCCGCTGGTGGCCTCCATAGGGGTATGTACTACGGTACGGGATCCTATGGCGCCCTAGTTGCGAGCCAGTCCTCTAGGACATCCCCCGCTAGTGTGCATGGTCCACAGCCATCCCAGGAGTCTGCCCGAGTCCACCAGATGATGGAGTCTCTCCGGGACGAGCTGCTATGACGGATTCAGGACCAGTCTCAGCACCAGTCGGACGAGCCTGCGCTTATAGCACGATTGGATGCGCTCAACCGCAGTATTATGGAGCTCCGAAATGTGACTGAGCGGATAGAGCGAAGCGTCACCGATCTTAGAGCGTCGACGGAGCATAGCATATTGGATCTGCAGGCATCACAGATGACCATGGGCGAAAGACTGAGATTGGTGCAGGATTCGGTGGCTGATAGCAGTGATAGAATGTTATCTACCATGGGTTCATACCACGAGCGACTTGCAGCGTTGGAGCGTTATCGTCCTCCGGGTGTGGCTTCATCGTCGTCGACTCTGCCGACGCCACTGCCTTCTTTATCGACACCGACTCCACCGACGTCACTACCTCCTTCATCGGTGTCGATTTCACAGGAGGACTATAAGCTTTTCTTAGCCCTTCGTCGCGGCGCGCCCCCTCCTGCTCCAGATCCCCAGTAGTCCTAGTTAGGATTGTTTGTATTGAGTGTTTGAGTACTTGTTTTTCTTTGTATTGTTTGTGACACTTATTTGCTTGTGACACTTGTTTGTTGATTGCATAGATATATTGGTTATTGGTTGTGAAGACCCATGACGATTTGGATATTGGTTTATATATGTTGTGTGGACTTTGGTTATTTTATGTTATTCGTTTCATTTGGATGTTAATTCACCGGTGTTGAGTGTTCCACCGAAGGGGTCGACGAACCCAGGGATAAAATTTGCTTGTGTATTGTGTTTCAGATTAAACTGCAGGGAGAAAATGATTCTGTGGAGAAAACTGCATACTGCAATTTATTTATTTTTATTTTTTTTCAAATTTAGCGACGTCTACCGACGTTTACTGACGCGTTCCGATGTCAAAATACGTCGGTAGACGTCGCTAAACTGGCATATATTCCCAGGATACCGACGTATAGCGACGTCAGTTTCATCGGTAGGCGTCGGTAACCATCGGTAGACGTCGGTAACTTTTCCAGGATTTTATCATATTTTTCCAGGATATACCGACGTATAGCGACATCACAAAACGTCTTTAATATTCCCCAGGATATACCGACGCAGTGTGACATCGTAAACGTCGGTAATTTTTCCAGGACATATCGACGTATAGCGACATCATAAACGTCACTATTTCATCGATGAAATGACGGTAAACGTCGGTATATTACCGACGTATCTTTGCGTCGGTAAACGTCGGTGCTGGCGACGATCAGCGACGTCTTTCGAAACAGCGACTAAGGTTTCTGCGACAAGAGGAAGACGTCGCTAAATACGTCGCTAAACTGGTTTAGCGACGTCTTAGGCGTTTTAGTGACGTCTTCAGGCGTCGCTAAAATGACTTATTCTGGTAGTGCGCAGCGGAGGAAGTAGAATGGCTTCGGGAGCTCATGTATGATCTTCCAGTGGTTGGGGCACAAATACCGGCGATACCGATATACTGCGACAACCAGGCGACTGCGGCGGTGGCATCAAATGACCTCTTCAACGGAAAGAAGAGGACTGTGCGGTTGAAGCACAGGGCAGTACACGATCTCATCAAGAGGGGTATTATTGTAGTGATTGATGTTCGGAGTCAGGAGAACCTGGCGGATCCGTTCACCAAGGGCCTCAAGCGCCAGCTGGTCGATGACACAGCTTATAAAATAGGCTTGAAGGCATTCTGATATTGTATTATTGCAATCCTACCATAAAGTTTTATGCTATTAGTTCAAAGAGAAATCTACTAGGCATCTAGCTTTTGGTTCAAAGGAGGACCATTAATCGGAAGAATATCAAGAACGGTGGGTACATGTCCTATTGGGCATGGAGAGGTTACGGACCTACAACCACTATTGTCTACTATTATTTTCTGCGAAAAACGGATCTTGTGGGAAGGTTGGCTTAAACGCCTTAATGAGTTCTCAGGCAGAGTGAATGCCTGGTGTGCTTTACAGGAAGCACGGTAGGGCAGCACTACAAGGAGTGAAACTCCATGCTACTGTGGGGTGACTCCACTATGAGGTTCCCAAAAGGGGTAATGCCTCGGCTGTATGAGCCAAGTCACAGCGGCGTTGCACCGCAAATAGACAGGTAGCCTAATGTTGTATGTTGAAATAAAGAGGGGAGTAGTCAGCACTACAAGAGGAGGAGTTCCTCATGTTATAGTGGCACGACACCACGATGAGGTACCCTGTTAGGAATAAAGCCTCGACCTTGCAAGCCATGTCGTTGTGGCAAAACACCGTTAGGGAGCCTAAGGCTTCATGTTTGGTAGTTTGGCACTACAAAGAGGCGGTGGCCTCATGCTATAGTAGTATGACACTACGATGAGGTTCCCGTTACGGGATAAGGCCTCGACTTTAAGCCATGTCATAGCGGCGTAGCACCGCAAGGGAAGCGCAAAGTGCTTCATGTCATGTCTCTTTATAACGAACTCACCTATAGTGTATGGACAGAGATCCCAGGCCGTCTCTTGAGGGTAAACTTGTAGACGTCTAAAATTATACACTGAAACCAGGCTGGCACAGGGCCTTTAATGTGCAAGCCAGAAGCACATGTGACTACGTTATGGGAGTGAGAACAACTTCAGCTATAGTACAAAATTCAAGGCTTAGTCTATTCTTGTATTATAGTATGTTGTTTCACCCATGTGGGAAGATTCAAGTCATAGCGACATCTCTCCTAATGCAGGATGGACAGTCATTGTGGGGAACACTCGAACCCATATATATTAAAATATGTGGGGGATCGTTGGTGCGCTTAATTCCTTGACATGTTGAGAGCAAGCTCTCAACATGCCTAGTGAAGTTTAGTCCCAAACGGAAAGTGCACCATGAGGTATCTCAACATATATACTTGTATGTGTTGTTGGGATATGCACATGGGATGGTGACCCTAAGGAGGGAATCATTTGGGTGATTTTAATAGGAGGTAAGGATAAGGCTCCATGGTAAAGCATTCATGCTTTATGCTCTTAGAAAATTTATTTCCATGGGAGCTAAGCCCCTTGGGGGCTTAGCGACTCAGACTCGGGCTCATGGGCTCATGAGACGTAATATGGCATTTTGTTGGCGTACTTTGCACTTAGCACGTCAGCATCGTCGCTAGACACATAGTGCGCTTAAGTTGCGCTCGTTGCGCGAGCCACTTGCGCAGCCGGTTGAGCTGCCAGGTTGCACGGCACAGGTTGCGCGGCCAGGTTGTACGGATCTGGTTGTGCGGGCCAGGTACGCGGGCTAGGTTGCGCGCCCAGTTGCGCGTCCAGTGGTACGCCTAGTTGCGCGTACAGGTGTGCGCCCAGTTGTGCGGGTGGCGCAGAGTGTGTAGGGTACACAGGGTGCGCAGGTGGCGCAAGTGGCTTAGTGCCCGTTCTGCGCACGGTGTGTAAGGCACACGGGGTGCGCGAGTGGCGCAACTAGCTACAGATCGTGCCTGTGCATGATCTGTACGGTTACTGCACGTTCGGAGTGGTTTTTACCACGTCTCGAACATTGTGCAAACCGGGCAGTTGCCACTCAGGCCTATATAAGGTCTCTTCTCTCCACAAGACAAATATAGAAGAGTACACAGAAAGTTAAAAAGTTTACAAGTGTTTTTTAACACTAGTAAACAGAGGCTGTGAGAGAGAAGAGATGTTTTGCACCAGTGTTGCTTTTGCATGGGAGTCCGTATACGATCCGAGGAGTAAAAAGAGCAGGAGTGTTCCAGAGTTCTCCGACGAACTTGCTGGTTCCTGGAAGCTATTCGTGTGGGACGAATATAGATTTGAGCAATGGTGATCATTCACCCCAGCAGGAGATCTTCCATCTTTCGTCTGTCATCTTCGCTACTGCTAGCAATTTGGATTAGTACCTTCTTTTTAGAAGTACGTCATTCGGTTGCTGTAACGAAATCTTTTTTATGATCTTCGTTTACTAGAATCCTCCAAGGATCTCTGCTACGCGCCTTCTTTGAAGTGTTGCGTTGAAACATTGTCTTTACAATTGTTTCGCCTTCTCAGTTTTCCATCAAAAATTGTGCCCCGGCACATTCTTCACCCCTCCCTCTCTAGCTCCATAGTGTAATGCCCCGCTCCGCACGAGGCATTTGGTTGGCTTATTGGATGGGATCAGAATATTGGACCGTGACTTATATTGGAAATCGGGAGAATTGAGACTGATGCAGTCTCTTAGCTGGCTAGACGGAATGGGTATTGGAACGTGGCTCGGTAGTGGAGCTACGCATAGTAGAATTATGTGATCGGAACAGGAAGACCCTTTATTGCAAGTGAGTGGAATTGTCCTTCCTCCTCCTTACTCCTTCATGCTTAATAAATGAAGTATTGAAATGCTATAAACTGCCCCTAAATGTCCCATATGTTACTTGCTGAATAATAGAGATGCTTATGCTGAGAATTATTGAAATGTATAATACATTGAACTGCTAATGTGATTCGATGCCTGAGATTGAATTGATAACCTTGTTCCTTATGTTTAATGCTGCTGAAATGACAAAACACTTGAATAATGAGATGCCTTGTGAATGATAGAATAAGAAATGAACTGGCTGTGCTATCGACCCAATGAATTGAATGAAACACTAGAACCATGTACTCTCTGTATATCTGTTGCAAGAATATGAAATGTTGTCTGTCCCTTATAAGAAATGAATGAATGAATAAATGTCCCTATGAAATGAATGAATGTTACATTCCTCTTAAGAAAGGAATGATATGAGATACGTTACAATGAAGCAATGAATGAGAAATGATAAAGCTGGGATCGTTGAGATCACCAAATAAAATGATGGTAATGACGAAATGAATAAGTCATTGAATATGACTAATGATGCACTGTTGCCTTTACTTTCCTTAATATATTTTACCATGCGATTTTGTTCACAATCGAGTCGGACACGCATTCGCATGGTCATGGACAACTTGTATACAAGGTTTGAGTAATAATTTCCTCGAATGGTTCCTAGGGCCCTGGGGACCGATTCGGCCTAGGAGGAAATAATGATGAGTGTTATGGGAGCACGGATAAGGCGGGGTGGCATAGAGGCTCGCCACCTACTATGCTGACCGCATTATCTTAAAATGAAATAAAATGAAAAGAGTCCATATGGTTTAACAACACCAATGACCATGTAGTCGGGATGCATGCTAATGAATGTTTTGTGCAGGCAGAGTAAGTATATCGGATAACCTGTATTTGATGCAGGTACGAGAAGTCGGCTATCGGTAAGAAATCACATAATTATGATATTGTATAAGTTGGTTTAACTTGCCTGCTTAACATGTTCCATTCAGTATGCTAGAAAGATGCCTTGCTATAAATAGTGCTCAAACATAATATCCATGCTAAGTGATGCTTGAAGTGAGAACTGTCATAACATGTTTAAGATGTTAATGTTAACGACGCCTCAATGACGCCTTTGCATGATAACACCAAGAATGCTAAAATGATATGTCCACATGAATGCTACTAAGAATATGTTTACATGCTTCACTCTGATTATTGCCCATGAACTATAACTGATGTTAGGCTCCAAGTAGAAAGATCACTCTAATAAATGCTTGCTTAAATGATCACTTTAATGTTGGTTTATGCGAGTGGGTTGGATTCTGCTCGCCAGTACATAGATGATGTGCTGACCCACGTTTTGTGGGCAGGTGCTCGTGCTTGGTATATTCTACACACGAAGATTGGCTTGATTGGTCCCGCGGCATCGAAGATTTATTGGGCATACAGAAGCTCTCCTTGTACAAGATGATGTCTTCTGTTTATAAAGGGCATAATGTATGGAACATTATAATCAGTTGTACCAGTGAGATTGTAAGCCAAGTCGGTATATTGAGTTGTAATCCAATGTATCCAAGTATCAAATGTAAGCTTTGTAGCATTGTTCATTTGGCTTTCAATGTAAAGTGAGATTGGTTGTAAGCATTGTACTTCAATACAAGTCTTGTACTTTTCTTCAATTATCAATAAAGAAAATAAAGTTCTATATGTCTCTGTGTAACTTCAAGTTGCCCCTTTTCTCCGCTGCTATAAAGAAGTAATGTACTTCTACTCAATGAGAAACATTGTCCTCATATACTTCAATTTATCTGCTTCTGCCGCTGCGATGTGTTCCTATTTAAAGAAAATCGATTATGTACCATATTTGCCTTGTACATGTACAATATCAGACTTGTACGGCATCACGCCCAAGCGAGGACGATCGATTACAAGAGATAAAATATGTGAATAAATGACTCTACGAATCGGGACGTGACAAATTGGTATCAGAGCACGGCTTTACGTCCTTGGTCTCTTCTCTGATTTATTCTAAATCAAAGTTGCATCGATGATTAACCAAGTTGCTTCTGCGATCACTCAACGTTGCTTCCGCGATTAAATCAAAGATTGCTTCCGCGATTATGCTATTGTTGTTCGGTAATCATCCTTATGTTATCTGTGCTTGAAAGTTCGTTGACCCTCTTGGCTGCTCACTGGATGTTCCATACAATAAGTCTATATACATTGTGATGCCCCTAAATGGATGATTGTTGTTGGTTTGGACACAAATAACCCAACATTGACTCGATGCCATAGTATGCTATATTGTGAATGCTGTTTGGAATGTGGAAATAAAGGAAATGGCTATGTATGCTGCAACAAGTTGAGAATTGCATGTGATGTTGGAAAAAAATTGGGAATGAAATAATTGATGGATGAGTTCAACAGAATTGGTGAATTGACTCATGTGTGCTGGCTACTGCTTTCGAGACCCTAAGAATGTTGGTTTGTGATTTTGAGATCCCGAGATGTTGGTTAAGTATTGTGATCATTATAGATCATGAATGTTCGTAATAGATTGAGTTGGTATTGTTTAAGGATGGCTTCGTTTCTGAGTGGTATATTGCCTCTACCACCTCAGAACGAGATGTATGTTGACCCTTTCCATAGAATAACAATGCGACTATCTGTGAGTACTGGGTAGTGCCGAGACTTAGCTGGGAGTCATGTATTGTGGTTAGATGACTCGAGTGTCCCTTGACGGTGATGTTATATTGAGTAGCGAGATTGGCAGAAATTATAACCGGTAGCTTGGTTAGAAATTGTTTAGTCGAGTGATGACTCAGACTAGTAAGCAGTTAGTATGCTATGGGTAAATGGATTTGGCTAGAGAATGTTGTGGCTTAGAACATCTGAATGTTGACTTCGATTGGTTGGATGTAAATTAAATGTGGCTAATACAAAGTTGGTTGCGTAGCTGAAAGTTTGGAAATATCGTCGGTGAATCAAAGGAATACTAGAGATCTATGCTTTGACCCTAAGGTGTAATAGATGTTAATCCATCTTGATCACCAAAGGATAGTCGTTGCCTATGTGCATGTATGCTGAGGAATTTAATGGGATTAGAAAAGTAACAAATAGCCACTTTGACTATTGTGTTGCCTAGGGGATGGTTAAGTGATACATAAATTGTCGGATTGAATGGATGAACTATTTGACCATTGCTGCATGAGATTTAAGAATGTCTGTAAGATAGTTTGATGATTGAGAAACAAATTGGAACAAAAAATTGCAAACATGTTGGATAATGTCGGTATAGGTGATTGTTGGTTGAGATATAGATTGTTGGCTTATGACTTAGTGGTTTGACTCTGTCATACGAACCGAATAGTATGATTCCATAGTTATGTTAAGACTATCAGAATCAATGACCCTTGAGTAGTTAGCCTTGGCTTATGGGTTCGTATGGGTACAAAGGAATTTGGAATAGAAATTGAATCGTTGGGAATTTTACTTGATGGATTATTAGAACGATGAGAATCGTATGTCGGATTGGAAATTGACCGTAATGTTGATAGATCGATCTTAGTTGATCGTTGGGTAAGTCTAGAGTGAGCCTATGTGGGAATTATTTCCTTGAGGAAGACACTAGATAGATAGACTTGACCCTAGAAACCGTGGCCTGTATGACCAATTGTTGGCATAACCGACAATGGCGAATAGTTATTCAGACTGAGTCGATACCCATAGGTTTGGGTAGAGTTCCTTAGAACTGTTGGTTGCTTGTTGGCCTTAAGAATAAGAAACTAGTATAACCCTAGTAGCCGTCCACTCTAGGGAAGTTACCTGAACGATTAAGTTTAGCTGTCAGTGTAGCTAACCTTAGAGATTGACTGAATAATTGGTGACCATTGGAGACCATAGGATGACCTTGTGGCATTGAATGAGAGACAGTGATAATGAATGTTGACCTAAGGGAATGTATGCTTCAACTTGTGTCTTAAGAGACGTTTGACCCTTGAGGATTATATGTCGGCCATAAGTGGGAATTGCAATCGTAAGGTAAGGCTTGAGTGTACCTATAGTTGGGTAGCTAAGTAACCTTGAATGTTGCATAGAATTATACCCTGACTCGGGTAATCGATAGTGGGTGACGTCGGATTGTATCTTTTAGAAAAAGATGAATTGCCTCGGTGAGAAATATTGTTGGATTTGGGAAGGAATGTGAATGCATGTTGTGAAACCTTTATATGTTTGGCTCTAAGTTAGACCCTTGATCGAATGTTAGAAATGTTATGCTTGGGTAGAGGGCTTAACCAAGTTGTCCCTGATAATAAGTATTGTGGCCTGGAAGATAGTGATTGTGGCAAAGTAAATAAAGCCATAAGTCAATTGAAAGGATGCTAAGTCGGATTTAGAAAAGAGAGTTATATCGTGGCTGATGGAAGTTGGCTGAAGTACATATGTTTTAGGGACGCCTAAAATATGTGTATGGATCCAGCCGAAGTGATTGGTTGCGACTGAGATAACATTATGGGAAGAATTTATCGCACTAGCGCGGACTTTGGCTGAAATGCATATGTTTTGGGGACGCCTAAAATATGTGTATGGATCCAAACGAAGTGATATGTTGCGACCGAGATAGAAATGCAAGGAAAATGTTGGCGAATCAATGAGAAGTTACAAGTAATTAAAAAAGAGATAGACAGATCGAATCGTTGATGGATTTAAATGGTACAGTTGGATAGCTATTTTAAGATGACCGAGTGTGCTGAAATGAATATTGAATTGAAGCTGAATGAATAACTCGTTGTGACTAAGTGAATCTAGTAGAAGAGTTGTTTCCTTAAGTTTCGAGGACGAAACTTTTTCTGAGTGGCATATTATGTAATATCCCGCTCCGCACGAGGCATTTGGTTGGCTTATTGGATGGGATCAGAATATTGGACCGTGACTTATGTTGGGAATCGGAAGAATTGAGACTGATGCAGTCTCTTAGCTGGCTAGACGGAATAGGTATTGAAACGTGGCTCGCTGGTGGAGCTACGCATAGTAGAATTGTGTGATCGGAACAGGAAGACCCTTTATTGCAAGTGAGTGGAACTGCCCTTCCTCCTCCTTACTCCTTCATGCTTAATAAATGAAGTATTGAAATGCTATAAACTGCCCCTAAATGTCCCATATGTTAGTTGCTGAATAATAGAGATGCTTATGCTGAGAATTATTGAAATGTACAACACATTGAACTGCTAATGTGATTCGATGCCTGAGATTGAATTGATAACCTTGTTCCTTATGTTTAATGCTGCTGAAATGACAAAACACTTGAATAATGAGATGCCTTGTGAATGATAGAATAAGAAATGAACTGGCTGTGCTATCGACCCAATGAACTGAATGAAACACTAGAACCATGTACTCTCTGTATATCTATTGCAAGAATATGAAATGCTGTATGTCCCTTATAAGAAATGAATGAATGAATAAATGTCCCTATGAAATGAATGAATGTTACGTTCCTCTTAAGAAAGGAATGATATGAGATACGTTGCAATGAAGCAATGAATGAGAAATGATAAAGCTATGATCGTTGAGATCACCAAATAAAATGATGGTAATGACGAAATGAATAAGTCATTGAATATGACTAATGATGCACTGTTGCCTTTACTTTCCTTAATATATTTTACCATGCGATTTTGTTCACAATCGAGTCGGACACGCATTCGCATGGTCATGGACAACTTGTATACAAGGTTGAGTAATAATTTCCTCGAACGGTTCCTAGGGCCCTGGGGACCGATTCGGCCTAGGAGGAAATAATGATGAGTGCTATGGGAGCACGGATAAGGCGGGGTGGCATAGAGGCTCGCCACCTACTATGCTGACCGCATTATCTTAAAATGAATTGAAATGAAAATAGTCCATATGGTTTAACAACACCAGTGACCATGTAGTCGGGATGCATGCTAATGAATGTTTTGTGCAGGCAGAGTAAGTATATCGGATAACCTGTATTTGATGCAGGTACGAGAAGTCGGCTATCGGTAAGAAATCACATCATTGTGATATTGTATAAGTTGGTTTAACTTGCCTCTTAACATGTTCCATTCAGTATGCTAGAAAGATGCCTTGCTATAAA
The DNA here is from genome assembly GCA_029216955.1 of Iris pallida. Taxonomy (NCBI): domain Eukaryota; kingdom Viridiplantae; phylum Streptophyta; class Magnoliopsida; order Asparagales; family Iridaceae; genus Iris; species Iris pallida. Next base: position 12,433 of record JANAVB010011914.1, on the reverse strand, counting down.
TAGTGCTCAAACATAATATCCATGCTAAGTGATGCTTGAAGTGAGAACTGTCATAACATGTTTAAGATGTTAATGTTAACGACGCCTCAATGACGCCTTTGCATGATAACACCAAGAATGCTAAAATGATATGTCCACATGAATGCTACTAAGAATATGTTTACATGCTTCACTCTGATTATTGCCCATGAACTGTAAACTGATGTTAGGCTCCAAGTAGAAAGATCACTCTAATAAATGCTTGCTTAAATGATCACTTTAATATTGGTTTATGCGAGTGGGTTGGATTCTGCTCGCCAGTACATAGATGATGTGCTGACCCACGTTTTGTGGGCAGGTGCTCGTGCTTGGGATATTCTACACACGAAGATTGGCTTGATTGGTTCCGCGGCATCTAAGATTTGTTGGACATACAGAAGCTCTCCTTGTACAAGATGATGTCTTCTGTTTATAAAGGGCATAATGTATGGAACATTGTAATCAGTTGTACCAGTGAGATTGTAAGCCAAGTCGGTATATTGAGTTGTAATCCAATGTATCCAAGTATCAAATGTAAGCTTTGTAGCATTGTTCATTTGGCTTTCAATGTAAAGTGAGATTGGTTGTAAGCATTGTACTTCAATACAAGTCTTGTACTTTTTTTCAATTATCAATAAAGAGAATAAAGTTCTATATGTCTCTGTGTAACTTCAAGTTGCCCTTTTTCTCTGCTGCTATAAAGAAGTAATGTACTTCTACTCAATGAGAAACATTGTCCTCATATACTTCAATTTATCTGCTTCTGCCGCTGCGATGTGTTCATATTTGAAGAAAATCGATTATGTACCATCTTTGCCTTGTACAAGTACAATACCAGACTTGTACGGCATCACGCCCAAGCGAGGACGATCGATTCCAAGAGATAAAATATGTGAATAAATGACTCTACGAATCGGGGCGTGACACATAGTGCAAGATTCCTTATAAGGTTTTGTTTCTCCCTACACAATACAAGTTCAGCATGTCTAATATTCCTCACTCTACTATGCACAAACTCTATTCTCAGCTACTTCTCCTCTGTTTGCATACATCCAAGCTTATATCTATGGCCAAGGCTATTATAGCAAACCTCCCATCTATACTACTCTATTTCTAACTAGTGCGTGTACCCGTGCGACGCACGGGACAGATAAAACTATCATTTAGTTATTTTTTTTGTATGAATATTAGTTTTTGGTAGGACGCATATAATCTAAATAATTAGTGGTTAGTCATGCATTTACATATATGTATGTATATATCTATATAAATATATAGATATATATAGGTATGTTACTTTGTATCTGAAAAAGAACATTAATTAATATTATTTTGAAAGTAAAAATTCTTAATTTTCTAAACTTGAAAGAGAACATTTAAGGAGACTTAATAAAGTGAAAAGATTATCTTCTCCCAAAAAAACACCTATAATTACAGTCTATCCAACAAACGAAGCCATCAGATCTAAAGCAATGATCATTAAAATCGAAATAAATATCAAAAATATTAAAATGACAGTTCTCATCACAAAATGAAAACCCTAAAAAAATCGTCAATGCTAATCAAACAGTCAGACATATTCGAGAAATATATATTTGAAAATTGTCATTAAACTATTTCTTTCCGAAAATCTAGCAAGTCTCCACTATTCTCCATATGAATTCGCCGTACATAATGGAAAAAAAAAATCTATTCGTCCATTTTTAGAGCCGCTAGTCCAATTTGGCCTGAAGAAAATATATTTTTAAGCAGTTACCAAACTGCCCTTAGCAAAATTAAGGAGATGTTTGGTATACGAAATATGTCTAAATTCTATATTTTCGATATTTCAAATACCAGGTAACAAATTTTTATGAAAAATTATATTCTCATTTTTGGTCAATAATAAAACATTCCCAAAATAAAATGAAAACAATTTTTTTAAAAAGATAAAAAAAACTGCAAAAAAATTGCAAAAAAAAAACTGCAAAAAAACAAAAATAAAGCATTCTTAAAAAATTAAAATAAAAAATATGAAAAAAACTAAACTAAACAAAAAAATCATTCCCGAAAAAATAATAAATAAACAAAAAAAAAAAAAAAACCTTATAAAAAAGAACAAAGAAAGGATGAATCTTAAAAAACCGGAAAAAAAATCTAACAAAAAAAGCATTAAAAACAGGAAAAAAACGTTTAAATGGAAACATTTTTTTTTAAACTGAAAAAAATAACCAAAAAAACCTTTCAAACACTGAACAACCCCTCATTTCTAGTCTCCTTTCTGGTATAAGGAACCCTCAATTTATAGTCTCCTTTCTGGCTTGGTTCCTTGTCACAAAATGCTCTCCTTCCTCGACAAATTAAGCTTAGTATTTTTTTTTCCTTCTAATGTGTTTGATTGGGCTATTTTTCCATGGAAAATATTTCCATCACAATTTTCCACCCATTGTAGTGTTTGATAACTTATATTTTCCATGGAATTATTTTCCAAAAAACTATCATTTTCCATATTTCCATCCAAAATGGTGGAAAATGAAACTTATCCAACCCATAGGAAAATATCATTTTCCATGGAAAATAACTATTTTTCGTGGAAAATAATGGCAATCAAACACCCAAATTAAGTTTTCCATGGAAATTTTTTTAAATTCCATGGAATTTTTTTCCTAGGAAAATAATTCCATAGAATTAATTTCTTTTCCACACATTTTCCACCTTGCAATCAAACGCACCCTAAGGGAAAATACTTCTCCGGAAATTACCAAAGTAGCAGTGTTAAATTAGATACTATTCTTAGAACTTTTATTTTGCTCGAATATCATCATATTACGTTCTGTCCATAATAACAACATATGCAGCCATCATTATATCCCAACCATGCCTCATCTTTGAGATGATATTATCAATTCTCCAATCCAGCCACTGATCATTGAAATTAACTGGATAATTATTAAACATGAAAGTTCCTTTGTTTGCCAAAACTGTAATGAAGAAAAATACTTTATGCAGTTTCAACCTCACTGCCGCATAAAACACAAGTAATATCAGTGTATATGTTTTCAATGTAAGATAACTACAATAGAACCATCTAAATTCTATATTTTCGATATTTCAAATACCAGGTAACAAATATTTATAAAAAATATATTCTCATTTTTGTCAACATATAAACATTGCGAAAATAAAATGAAAACATTTTTTTAGAAAGGATAAAAAAACTGCGAAAAAATTGGAAAAAAAATAAAAATAAATCATTTTAGAAAATGAATATGAAAAAAAAACTAAACTAAAACAAAGAAAATCATTCTCAAAAAAATTAAAAAGATAAAAAAAAAAATTAAAAAAATAAAAGAACAAAGAAATGGTGAATCTTAAAAAACTGAAAATAAAAATCTAACAAAAATGAAAACAAAAATCATTTAAAAAATAGAAAAACCTGAAAAAACAAAATCGAAAAATCTTTCAAAAACTGAAGAAAAAAAATCTAAAAAAAGTGAACCCCCCCCCCCCCCCCCCCCCCCCAAAAAAAGGGTTAAAAATGAAAAAGAAAAAACTAAAAAAATTCTTAGAAAATATAGGCATGAAATAGATTTTCTATCATAATTTTTTTCAGGAATAAAAAAATTTATCTAGTACCAAAACGTCCCTCTAATTTGGTGTGTTGACAGAAAAAAAAAATCATAGAGCTAACAGAGTACTTATCGGAGGACTGCTTACCATCAATACACTATAAATGAAACAATTTTTTTAGAAAGGAAAAAAATGCGAAAAAACAAAAATAAATCATTCTTAGAAAAATGAAAAAAAAAATATGGAAAAACTAAACTAAAAACAAAAAAATCATTCTAAAAAAAATAAAAAGTATAAAAATGAAAGAAAAACCTTAAAAAAGAACAAAGAAATGATGAATCTTAAAGAACTGAAAATCAAAAACCTAACAAAAAATGAAAACAAAAAAACATTTAAATGGAAACAAAACAAAAGAAAACAAAAAACAAAAAACAAAAAAATTCTTAAAACTGAAAAAAAAAGAAAACCGAAAAAACCTTTCAAAAACTGAAAAATAAACTAATAAAAACTGAAAAACCCCAAAAAAAGGTTAAAATGAAAATAAAAAAAATAAAAAAAATCTTAGAAAATAAAGACATGAGAATAGATTCTTCATCCTAATTTTTTTTTCAGAAAAAAAAAATTACCCAGTACCAAAACGTCCCTTTGGTTTGGTGCATTGACAGAAACACAAAAAGAAAACACAAAAATTCATCGAGCTAACGGAGTACTTATCGGAGGACTACTTACCACCAATACGCTATAAAGACTTGTGCATCTTTTATTCATTTTTGGACGTGGTTCAATGGAACATAATAAGAACTAAAAAAATAAACAAACAAAACCTTAAAAAAAACTCAAACAACAAAAAATCAACAAAGTGATAACACACAAAACATTGGATCCTTAAAATTTCTCCAAAAAATATTCACATATAACTACAGCCTATCCAACAAACAAAGCCATTAAATCTAAAGCTATGATCATTAAAATCGAAATAAATATCAAAATATTAAAATGACAGTACTTATCACAAAAAAAAATTTTAAAAAAATCGACAATGTTAATCAAATAGTCAGACATATTCAAAAATTTATGAAAAATGTGTGCAGCATAAAGCCGTCAACAAAATAATCATCCATCAACAAATAATCATGTATCAAAGAAAGTGTGCTTCATTATCAGATTAATATTGCTGAAAGAAAACTATAACCATAAGAATCGAAATAGCAAGAGAAGGAAGAATATCGATACCCGACCGAAGAAACGTTGGCGATGGCGATGAAGTCCGACTCCTCCTCCTCGCTACTGCTTCTTCACTCACTCTTTCTCTCTCTCTAGGTTTTGGCCTGGGTAGTAACAATTGAAATAGAATAGGGAAAGTGAAAAAGAAAAATAAGGAGAAGACTTTATGAAAATCGCTATGAAGCAGTTATGGAAAGGTTGGAATGCCACTCCTATTTTCCGCGCTCAGTTACGGACGGTTACGGGAGAAGATTTTTTTGGACGGTTATGGACGGATCCATTCATGTTGGCAGCAATATTCCACATAATCTCTTTAAAGATTTTTTGGATGATTGTGGGCGGATCCATTCTTGTTGGCAGGAATATCCCACATAATCTCTTTAAATATAAATTTAAATAATGTAGATGAATATTTGAAAGCATTTGGGCGGGAATCCCTCCCCATTGTATCTTACTTTCAGTAATAAAGGATGTCCGTAACAATTTTACATAAATAATATTAACATATAATATGCATAAATTTACTACAGATCTTTACATTCACTAGATGATAATCCACAATAACCATATTAAATAATATTCTCAACTCCATGACATAGGAAGCTTTCCACATTATAAACTTGTTTCTCCTATAACAATAATAACACTAATATATACCCAATCATTAACTGAGCTCCCATTTCTTTCAACAACACAAGGATTTCCCTTTCTTTTTTGAACACTAATACACTGCCCTAATCCTTCAGTAGTGTTGTTCTCAAAAAAAAAAAAAAAAATCCTTCAGTAGTGTTTCAAATACATTACCATACACACACGTACACAGCCTTATGTTTGCAAGGAAAAAAGAACCTTACTGAATATGAACTATTTGAGAAAGGAGGTAAGGTTGAGGAAAACCTAGAATGTAAACGCTGCTGGAGAAGGGTGATCACAAGCTCCAAACACCGGGGAAGAAGGTACAACTCTCGAGCAACCGGAGGTACCGTCGGTCTTCGTCGTGCCCGAAACTCGTCCGGGGCACGTCGCTTGAAAGCACAAATGACCCTCTTCAGCATTTGACAGTGCAACAATGGCCCAGGAAGTTGCCGGGTTGGGTTTGAGAGGAATAATGGTCCAGGTCTAATATGGAAACTAGTAATGCTAGTCCTTGTCCTGCCAATATATCAACAATTACATAAAAAATATCTATCCCTAATATATTAATATTAAAATGCTCTGCTGAGCTAGAAATTTCAATTAGGGAGTTTAGATTCTAACTCTAACTAAGTACTAAGATAATATTAGTCTACCATATATATATATATATATATATATATATATATATGTGTGTGTGTGTGTGTGTGTGTGTGTGTGTGTGTGTGTGTGTGTGTGTCTAAAAATCCATTGTCTATATACTTCCGAATAATAGATATCTATTTTTATATAAGATATTAAATTATACATATATATTTATACGTTCAAAAATTTATAGATAACAAACAATAATAAAAATATAAAAGTGGGGTTTACAGTGATAGTCTCAATAGGCTTCATTTTGAATGCCTCATATTTTTGTGTAAGTCTTGAGACTTTGGATTCCTTCAGTTGTGAAGTTCCTTAATGAGTTACCTCAAGAAGTTTCTAAACCTCGTGAGACGTGACACATATAGAGATTCTATTGAATTATGTTCTATAACTGCACAGAATAAAGTCTTTATAGCTTTTGTATCAAGACTTGCTTGTTTCTTTTCATGATCAGTATATTTGTCATGAGGTTTCTCAACCAAGCTTCCATCTATGACGATTCGAGCTGATTTCTTGTAACCATCAATAACAATTGATCACCATAAATCGAAATCAAGTGACTTGAGATAAAAACTCATGCGTATCTTCCAATACGTGTAGTTTGTGCCATCAAATAGGGGTGGCCTATTTGTTGACTGTCCTTCACCATTGTTAGTGTATATGGATTTCATGGTTGCCATTTCTCTAGGAGTGTCAATCCACTTTAGAGAAACTTAGCTATGATACCAATTATAAAATCGATGACAACTCTAGAGAGGGATGAATAGAGTGTAGCGGAAGTAATATCTCCAATTTTAAATAATTGAGTACTGAGAAGGCAATGTATAACTACTGCGTATAAGAAAGACAAATACGTAAACAACAGAGTAATAGAGAGCAAACTCAAAATACCAAAAAATTTATCCTGGTATCCCTCTGAGAGAACTTTCCAGGCCTGATAACTCTCGTTTGAAGTTAATCCACTATTTATGAAATAGCAGTTACACCAAGTGTTTTAATCCAAAGGGCACGTCGACTTCTTACACCTCGTGCTTTTATTCGAAGGATACGACGATTTATTTGAGTGAAATTATTTTGGGTTATTGGATGATTTATTTGAGTGAAGATCGTCTAATTTCTAGGGCGATCCGACTCACAAATATCCTAGACTCAATAAATGAAAAATACAGAATAAAATATAAATTGGCTCGACTGATTCACTGCTTCTGAATTAATTTAATGCATCCTTCTGAAGTCTTGTATTTCATGTATCGACTCGAAGTTTATGTTAATTATCGAAATCAAGTTGACTGTGACCGGATGGTCAACAATCCTTTTGTCCAAATGTTCAACCCCCCTCACCGAACTCAAGAAGAAAGAGATATGTTACAATGAAATCACTCACACTACCACGTAGCGATCTCTCTGAACGAAGTAGATGACTTTCTGAATAGATATCTTATTTCTGCTGTCTCGAATGACGAGTCATAAGAGCAAAGTACGAATTTTCTCTTATATTACCTATAGAATCGCACTCCGAATCTCCCGTCTTGTGCTTCTCTTGTGACTCCACACACACACACACACCACACACCACACACACATATATATATATATATATATATATATATATATATATATATATATATATGTATGTTAAGGAACCTTATTTTAGGTCATAGAAAATCCTAAAATAGCCCAACACTAACTCTGGACGTCCAAATCTGGACGTCCAAATCTGATCACATTGTCATTTGATATAGATTTGGAGGCCCATACTTGTGCTTCTCGTCGACAGACCGGCACTGACCAAATTCAGATAGAAATCGGTCAAGCCGGGGCCTTGCGGGTTCTGTTTGAGATTGACAGTGTTCGACCGAACCCGACAAGATCGAATTCAGACTGAAATCAATATATTCTCAACAGAACTCCTGCCTGACTCCTGACGACGCATCCCGATGCTCAGACTGTCTTCCAGCATCTTGAATCGAGGCTGGACCCCAATCCATTGAACTAATATTTTTCCATTGAATCGAGGCTGGACCCCAATCCATTGAACTAATATTTTTCCAATAAGTAACATAACTTGTAAAAAAAATTTATTCCGAATAGAATTATATTAAATATAATATAATCCAATAAAATTCTAAATACTATATATAGGAAATACAAAAATAATTAAGACCAAAATGACGTAAACTGACATGACTTACTTTTGAATAACTTAAAAGAAACCCAAAAAGATTTGCCAATTCTTGTAGCCAAATCTTTTAAGGTTTGGCTAAACCGAATCGACCAAACGAATAACCAACGCAGACAGATTGATCCGTTAATTCATTGTTTGTTGACTGCTACCCCTGTATCACAACTCACAAACCAACCCAAAATTCAATGTGTTTTCCCTTTTCATACATCCAAACCATTTTTTTACAATCGACTGGCAGGTGGGTCCAACCAGACACGTGTGATACTTTGGGTAAGCAGTCCGAAACCACCTCTCTTTTCGGTTGTCCTACTAATATGTTGTTCGCTGCTATCTGTCCGTAAATCAACACCACCTCCAGAAGCAATTAGGAAAGCGATAGGGCAGGCAGCCAGTAAGAAAACGAGGAAGACCTAGTCTCATCCTCTTGCTTCTCTTTACTTCCATCTCAATTTTTTAGTTATGGACTTGTTTTCTTCCCTTCCCTTCCCTTCCCTTCCAGTTGAGCCCTAACAATGATGGGTAGGTTCCCCACCCCCACAAGGATCAAAGAGGGTGGGTGTGTGGTGGCCCCACCAACAAAATTGAACCATTCCTATTCTTGAATGAAAGCTGTATTGACCTTGTTTTCCAAATTAAGGACCCCCCAATTAGTAAAAAATTGCAGACGCCACCCCCTACAATGCTGCGTTAAAAAGAGAGCATTATGACAGCAGCAGCAATTTAAGGAGTACCCGATACTTTCGTCTCTTCTTACTTATCCTGGATATCTTTCTTTCTTTCTTTTCCTTCTCCTTTCTTCTTATCCAAAAAGAAAAAAAAAAAAAAGAAGAAGAAGAACACAGAGAGAGAGAGAGAGAGAGGTTTGGTCATGTTTCAGAAACTGCAGCTAGCTAGACCATCCTCCTCCTTCAGAGGCTGCTTAAAGGCACTTGAAGCTGATATACACCATGCCAACACCCTGTAATTTCTCTCCTTTTTTTTTTTTTCCTTCTCCTTTGTAGCATACTTGATCAACTGTTGTGTGGATGTTGTTCTTTTCTTTTTCTCCCTTCTTTCTTTCTTTTAATTTGGTAGAGTAAACTTGTGTTGTTGTTGTTGATGATGATGATTTGAGTTTTTGTGACCAAGGGGTCTTTTTTCTCTTTGGTGGTGCAACAGGGCAGATGCTGTTCAGAGGGCTTATGGTGGTGCATGCCTTCAGAGGATATCCTACAGCCCTTTGGCTCCTTTCTTCCTCTACCTGCTCCAGTGGATGGACTGTGCTGGTGGTGGTGGATGCACCTATTCTCTTCCCAGTTATTTCGGCCTTCTCCATGTACTAATTTGCAAGGTCCACTTCTCTTTCCTCCTCTTCTTCTAATTCTTTTATTCAGGACCGGCCCTGAGTTAATGGGCCCTAGGCAAATTTTTAAAATGGGGCCCATATAAATAAAAAAACTGAACTAAAAAATGATACAACCAAGGCTACAACCTAGGACCTCTTGTGTACAAGTTTAACAAACTACCAATACACCACAAATGTTTTATGATAAAAAGGATATTATATATAGTTCTATTTTCAATATAAGATTACTATATATATACATTTAAATTAATTTTTTTGGGCCCCCAAATTTCATGGGGCCCTGGGCGGTCGCCCTGGCCGCCCTGGGCCAGGGCCGGCCCTGCTTTTATTGCTCACTTATTCTCTTTCTGAATGTTAAGATGACTTCATACAGAGTTAAATGTCCAAATGGTGCCTGAGGAATGCCATGGTTGCCATTTTGGTGGTCAAACTTTTATTTTTGGGGTTAATTTGGTACCTAAGCTTTACATTTTGTTTTAAAGATTGTCTGAACTAGGTTTCGTTGGCATTTTGGATGAAAATAGTTAAAAATGGACATGTGATGGTCACGTGCCTTATTTTTAGGATTTTTTTTTTTTGTCATGACTAGCTGATACGTCGGCTATAATTGATTGTATAGCCATCATTTTGTACTCGACAAAAGCTATTTGTTTATGTAGAATTTCTTCGAACACCAATATTCTTAGTCAACAAAATATGACAAATAACTATGAAAAATAAGGCACGTGACCATCACATGTTCATTTTTAACGATCTTCATCCAAAAATACCAACAAAATATAGTTTAGGCACTCTTTAAACCAAAATGCAAAGCGTAGGTACCAAATTAACACAAAAAAGTTCGATCACCAAAACGACAATCACTACATTCTTCACGCATCATTAATTAACTCTTTCATATGTCCATGCAGGTTTATGTTGATGGAAAGACGAGGATATCTACATATGAAAGAAGGCTAGTCTAAGGAATTCTATGGTATGTGTTCTTCACAACAATGCTAACCTTTTCTTTATTATTTGCAACTGGCGACCAGTCAAGAAATTCTATGGGAATTTTTTATTTATTACTTTTTACATATTTCTTGTAGCTGTTATTTATCCTTCACTACAACAAATTGAGAGCAACCTAGTAGAAGACGAAGATTGTAAATATGGAAGCCGAGGCAGGGAGATTCCCGGCGGAGGAGGTTGGATATGGAGGGAGAACGAGTGTGGCATTTGTCTGGAGATATGCACGAAGATGGTTCTACCCAATTGCAATCATGCCATGTGCTTAAACTGCTACCGAGACTGGTATGCCTACCTGCTTCCATCCCCTGTAACTGAGCCAAGTTCTAATCGTTGAATTATAAGGTGGTTCTAATTCTCGAACCTTCCTTTTCATTAGGAATATACGGTCGCAATCCTGCCCCTTCTGTAGGGGAAGTAAAGAGGGTCCATCAAGAGACTTATGGGTGCTCACGAATAACAGCGACGTCGTTGACACAGAGACTCTGGAGAAGGAGAATCTTAGGCGCTTCTATCGGTTCATAGATAAATTGCCCCTCACAATCCCAGACACCCTTTTCTGGGTCTATTATGACTATTTAGTCTAAACTGTAGACACAAGGACTATGGTGTACAGATTTGCGCCAGAAAGCCGACCTTCTCTCGTAGATAGAGTCTGGTAAGAGAAAGAATTTCTCTGATTCTGCTTGTCAAGTTCCAACATCATTATGTGGTAGGATTCAGTTGCAATGGTTATAAAAAAATAATTGTACATGAAAGTTATTGAGTTCTCGAAGGTCAAGTCACGTTGGCACTTTTTGCAATGCCCCTATCACATTATACCATTCTATTGTATGACAAGTAAAATAAAGGTTATTACCACATTGAATTAGATAATTTCTTTACTTATACTCTAGTTCATGCATGTGGAAGGTTTCTTTCAAAACGCAAATTGTTGATACTCTTGATTTTGTTTTTTGTTTTTGTGAATTACTAGTTCTCAGGTTATTTATGAGAGACAAATGGTGTTTCTCCCAACTTAATAATTGGACAGGAGGACACTCCAATATAGATTAAGACATGCTCATATTTGTGCCATGACCATGTCACCATGTCATGTCCATATCATGTCGCCTGTATCATAGCCTGCTGTGCTGCTCAAACCACATGGAAGATATTACTTTATCATATTACTCATGTTGCAACATAGCTAGTCAAACTGAAACTGCACCTTATCACAAAGAAGCGACTGGTTTCGTTCTTCTTAGTTGTGTGTGGTTTTTTTTTTTTTTTTTTTTGGGGGGGGGGGGGGGGGGGGGGGGGGGAGTGGTGCTGTGTGTTGGGTGCAAGGTTCGCGGTATCGGACCCTTCCTATGAGTATCGGGATCGGCGATATCGGCAGTATCTGCGGTTTCCACCATCATGTTCGTGGGGCTTTTTTGTACCGGAAAATAATAATTATTAAATAAATTATTAAAATTTAGTTTTTTTATACATTTAGGCATAATTTTAAGTATTTCATGTGTTGTTTTTAGTAGTTTTGAAATGGAATGAAATAGTACTCACCATCGCCAATTGGTTTACCTGAGATAGATAAACTTTCTTCTTTTACAATCTTAATATGTTTTTACACCCTTGTTGATTGGTTTTTTGTTCAATTTTCTTTCCCGAATTGAGTGAAAAGGGACGCACAAGGCCAGTATTGGATCGGGACACGCCAAACGGTATCGTATCAGGATCGGCTGATACCGCAAACTATGGTTGGGGGTTGGTATCGTACCAAGATCAACTGAGGTAGGTTGGGGGGGGGGGGGGGGGGGGGGGGGGGGGGGGGGGGGGGG